>BRDA01000265.1:60911-120532 GCA_036984385.1 Crenuchus spilurus | reverse complement strand
GCGAAGTACTTTGTCCCAGACCTGAACATTTGGCCGCAAAAAGTTTAACCGGTCGTCAGGCACAAGAGGACGTTGACATTCAAGAATTGTACGTACAAACAAGACGGACATATTCTTTGGATTTTGACTGGTAAAGGTATGCCTCACCCCCTGAAAAAATGACAGTAAAAACTTCACACAAACGGAACTGACGTAATAAGTCGCAGTCGGAAAAGTGTGTACTTCTAGTAATTCAGGTTCATAGGTGATACTGACTACTGATACTTGGACTTAATGATCTTCATGTGTGAAAAGGCTGACGCTGAATAATGCAGTCAAGGCAAACACACTTCAAAAATGACAGTAAAAAAGTCCCCCACTCCGTATGGAAATGGTCAGTTTTAGGTTTCTTATACAGGCAGAACAAACATGCATGTTAAGAACTTACAGTTGCAGGAGAACACGGACTGCTGGCCAATTTGAAAAACGCCGGTTTACAAGTCCAGACCCTGTTTCATGAAGCGATAGCGGAGATGGCCAATCACATGTTGGCAAGAAATGGCAGCGCCAATCGAATGAGCTTGTGGGCGGTCTACAGTGAAACAGGATTTTCAGATTGAGCAGCTTGGAATCCCGCTGGGTCCTAGTGCTTGACCAGTCTCAGTATGTCAGTCAAGTGAGATGTTTTATAGCGAGGAAGATGATAGGCTGACGTCTATTTGTTTAATGCCATGCAATCTACCCACACTACCTTTGTGATCGACCGGTAGATCGCGGTCAATGTATTGTGCACCCCTGGTATATACAGTATATGAGCAGTGGCTAGAATCCCAGTCTATAGGAAATTCTCCTCAGCACTGTGATTTGATGGACAGGGACCATTGGCTGGTTTCACATGTTGTGAATGAAAATTCAGGCAAAAAATGCTTCTAGAAATCAACTGTCCAAACACTTACTGAAAGAAAACTTCATGCCATCAACATATGAAGCAGAGCAGCATGCAAGAGAGTTTTTACCACTTCTGGTAGACCCGTATGACTGGGTTTCCATAAACCTGCAAATTCAGCTACTTCCTTCACACTGTGGCCTTGACATGACCAAATGTAATCACTCCTTTTTGCCAGTCATTAACATCTGCTTTTTTTTTTTACCATTTTTTACACATCAAATGAGACGTTCATTGCACTGTGTCACCTCTTCTCAATCTCTGAATCTCATCTCACACAGTGTAGATAAAGTCCATTCATCCTCATGCAGCATCATCTGCAGGAGCTTGGCGTTTGCATGATTCAAGACTCATGACATATTGCGTTTTTCTTGGATTCTGTGATATTAGAGATGTAGTAGAGCCCTAAAAACACTTTCTTAACACGGCAAATGATTCCAAATTTTATGAATGTTAATGTATTTGTATCCACATCAAACTTAATTGCATATTAATGAAAACACTGAAGTTTGTACAGCAGTGTAGTTCCCTCAGGCTTGCTTGCCTCATTGAACTTACTCTGTTATGTCTTTTCGTGTCCTTCTCAGGTGTGACCAGTTGGACGGGGATCCAAAGGAAGTGTCTCCAATTTTCACGCAGTTTCTGGAGTGTGTGTGGCAGCTAACAGAGCAGTTCCCACAGGCCTTCCAGTTCAGTGAGTGGTTCCTCATTCAGATCCATGAGCATGTCCACTCCTGCCAGTTTGGCAACTTCCTGGGGAACAGCCAAAGGCAGAGGGAGGAGCTTCAGTGAGTGTTATATCACATACACACACATAAAATGTTCTGATTCTCATCACCAGGATAATGAGTGGTGTGTGCATAATTGCAGATTGAAGGAGAGGACATACTCGCTTTGGGCTCATTTGTTAAGCGAGCAGCAGAATTATCTGAATCCTGTGTACAGCCCTAGTTTTGCAGAGACGCACCCTGTCCTGGAGCCCTCCACACAGCCCTGGCACTTCAGGTATGTCCACCACACCTGTACTCATAAACAAACAACTGCTCAGAAGCACTGTTTGTGTGAGGATTAGGTTTATAAGAGCTTTATAAGAGATATTAGACTGAGATTTGCATAGATACAGAATCAATGCAGTTCACCCAAATTACCACAGACAACCTGAATGAAAATTATGTATAATGTGACAGGTGAAGCCCTGTTGGCAAAAATAGTTTTGCAATAATTAAAGATATATACACACTCATATCACAATGTCATGACCACTGCTGGTTTGGTACTACTGTATCTTGACCCGGGATGTCACAGATGCTTCGTGACAGGGTTTGCTGTATGTGTAAATAAGCAAGCACAACAGTCAGTTGTAGCAGAGTGCAAAACATTTTCATAGCCAAAGGATGTGATTTGACTGATGTGCAAAAAGGGCATTATAATAGGGTACTGGGTGAAGGGTGGTAGCATCTCAGAAACAGAATTCTCACCTCCCAATGCCAGAAACATGGTGTCCCATGAGCCACTGATGCTAGAGAGGGGAATGATGACTCTAGCCAGCGGTACAGAGCAATTGATGCTGGAACAAAGGAGCAGTGAGGAAAGTGTCCGGGATCATCATTGAGCAAACACTGTTTCATCTGAGCCTGCAAAGCAGACGCATGGTTACAGCACCAATGTTAACTAAGGTTCATCATCAACGTCGCCCCTATTTTGCACAGAAGTGCTGTAATTAGACACTGGAAGACTAGAAAAATGTTGCCTTCCAAGTTTGTGCTGCATAAAATGGACAGACAGTGGTGTATAACCCACCAAACACAAGAACTGCCTCCAAGAGAAAACTATCACAGGGTGGTGGTGGCAGTTAACAAGTCTAAGGAATGTTTTCCTGACATCATCTTGGACCACTTGTACTGTATGAGTCTCTGAATGCCATCAAGTACTCGGCAGTCCTTGCAGATCATGTTGATGTTCTTCGCAGATGGTTATACCTACCAACAGGATAAATGCCCAACTCACTGTGCAAAGAGCATGATAGTCACTTCACTGTCCTGTCCTGGACTGCTAACTCATCCAATCTCAATCATGGACCACTTGTTCCAATGTGCTGATCCACAGCCACACAATCTGACCTCAGTACTCAGGATACAAGTACTTCAGGATACTTTCTATCACCTATTTCAGTCCATTCAATGATGACTCACTTGTTGTCCTCGGAGCCATAGGTGGGTATTCCCAGTATAAGTTAGGTGGTCATAATATACCGATATGACTGTGTAGTATACAGTGCCACATCAAAAAATAGTTCATAAATTAATTCAAAACAGTCATATTTTATATTCCATACACATTGACATTTCAAGCCTTTTTATGTATTGAAATGTAATTTATCACAGTAACCATGCTTGATGGATGTCTGTGGGCAGGTTTTGTTTTTATTTTTACTGAGGTCAGTATGAGTAAGCTGTTCACTGCTTTGTAGTGGATTACAGACCTCTTCTATAAAAGGTAAATAACAGAATAGTCCCTGGTTAAACTACCATAACAAGTAGGGCTAGAGAGACAGTCTGAAGAGGTTTCACGCCCCTGTATGTTGTGTTCCAGGTTCTGGAGGAATATGTACCATCAGTTTGACCGCTCCATGCACCCGCGCCAGTCCATACTCAAACACACTCTAATGCTGAAAGAGAGCAGCAGAGAGCTGGAGAACACTGTGCAAGCTCTGCAGGCTGTGAGTACACACCTTCCTCACTCACTGTCCCTGAGCTCCCCGTGTCTCCTTTCCTTCTGTGATGTCATTGGGTTGCTCCATTCTGTCTCTTCTATCATGATCTGTTAGACATAGCAGACAGAGTACCTGCACAACATAACATGCAGATCCACTAAAACTAAGCAGTTCTGGGTCTGGTTAGCACTTGGATGGGAGACCTGTAAGGAGGTGGCTGCTGGAAGTGTTAATTGGGAAAACGGGAGGTGCTATTCCTGTGTTCTATGTGGATCCCAATAGTGCAGTGATGGGAACATTTTGCTGTATAAATAGCATCATATTACAGATGATATAACATATAAGATACAGAGTACCTCTGGGACCACTTGGTTATGTCAATCTTCAGTTCTAAAGTTGGAAGTCAGGGTTAGTGGGGCATAAGTCACATCTTCGTGAAATTGCTTATACTTATTGTCAAGTTTTAATTTACTCATTTATAAATACATCAAATCCCATAGGGAAAGCTATGTATTACAGCAGCATAGGTACAGTAAGAACAGCAAACAAAACCAACAAACATTACTATAAATAGGATAGTACATAGTGTGTATATATAGACCAATATATGCTACATTATAGTACATAGAAACATTTGCAAGAAAAAGTATGTGAACCCTTTTGGATTACGGTACTTGGATTTCTGCATAAATTGGTGATTAAATGTTTTCTGATCTTCACAATAATAAGTCACAATAATAGACAAACACAGTCTGCCTAAACTAATACAGCACAAAAAAAATGTTTTCATATTTTTATTGAACACAACATGTAAACATTACCAGTTCAGGGTGGAAAAAGTATGTGACCCTTTGGATTTAATAACTGGTTGACCCTCCTTTGGCAGCAATAACCTCAACTGTAGTTACAGAGAAACAATAACTGTTTCCTGTAGTTACAGAGCAGACCTGCACAGCAGTCAGGAGGAATTTTGGACCATTACTCTTCACAAAAATGTTTCCGTTCAGCAATATTCTTAGGATGTCTGGTGTGAATCGCTCTCTTGAGGTTATACCAAAGCCTCTCAATTGGGCTGAGATCAGGACTCTAACATGGCCACTCCAGAATGCATATTTTCTTCTGTTGAAGCCATTCTGTTGTTGATTTACTTCTGTGTTTTGGGTCGTTGTCCTGTTGCATCACCCATCTTCTGTTGAGCTTCAGTTGGTGGACAGATGGTCTTAAGTTTTCCTGCAAAATGTCTTGATAAACATGGGAATTTTTCCCATTTGATGTCAGCAATCTGTCCAGGACCTGAGGAAGCAAAGCAGTCCCAAACCATGATACCCCCTCAACCATATTTCACAGTTGGGATGAGGTTTTGATGTTGGTGTGCTGTGCCTTTTTTTTTCTCCATTGTGTGTTCTTTCCAAACAACTAAATTTTGGTTTCAATGCTGAACTTTCTCCATCTGTAGATCTGTTTTACTGTGGACACATGAACATCAAGGCTTTTGTGGGATACTTTTGTAACCATTTCCAGCTTCATGCAAGTCAACAATTTTTGAACATGGGTCTTTGGAGAGCTCTTTTGTGCGAGGCATGGTTCACGTCAGACAATGCTTCTTGAGAACAGCAAACTCCAGGCATTTTTTATAGGGCAGGGTAGCTTTAACCAACAGATCCAATCTCATCTCATTGATTGGCTCCAGGTTGGCGGACTCCTGGCTCCAGTTAGCTCTTGGAGAAGTCATTAGCCTATAGGTTCACATTTTTTCTACCTTGCACTGTGAATGTTTACATGTACTGTCTATAGTACAGTTAGCTAACTTGAAGGTGTGATGTGAAGTAATAAGTTACTGAAATGTATCAATATTATGCAGGTAATTGTTCAGTGATGTATTATCACACACAATGAATAATAATCTCACGCCAAGGACAATATTGACAATAAAGTGACTGTTCCTTGTAAACAACAGTAAGCTGTGATATATAAATAGATGTGCAGTATTTGCATATCAAAGTGGCAGTGAGATATTGGCAACGTGCATTGTGGACAGATGTACAGATGATGTGAGAATAAGACCTATGAGATAAGATATAAAACTGAAGTCCTGATTCTCTAAGGTCAGGAAAAGGTCTTTGGTCATTTCCTCTAAAATATTAGAGGTGTTATCCTGATGTCCCACTCCTAATCATCCTCATCTACAAAAACAGACGGGTCTCTACTCTAATAGCTAATGTGTGGTAATAGTTCTGGTGCAGACTGGCTTCTGTCACATCATCCAAGTGTTTGGTGGTGCTTGAGGTGATTCTCTAATGTCAGTCTTAGCTCTGCTTTGACACAAGTTCAGCCACCCCCCTTCCCAGCAGAGGCCAATCAGAATTCACTTGATGCACTGCTCTGTGGGTCCACATTACGTGTAGTTGAGATTTTGGAGGTGTGTAAGTCATGACCTCTCTGCATGCTACGAATACCCATAAACCCCTTTTCTGTGCTGCAGTGCAAATATGTTTACATGTATCTTTGAAGAACTATAACTCAACCTTAAAGCTTCACGAGTTTAAAATGACAACAAAGAACACTGAAAGGGGAATTCCACCAATATTTCAACAGTTCTGCTTGGACAAATATGACCATTTATTATGAACAATTAAGGGAATGTTTAATATGCTTTGATCAAAGCTTCAAAACTAACATAAAACAACATCTCTGGCATCATTCAGTGTATGTGTAGTATTGTTGTTCAACCAGTTCAGTACATTTATTTAGATTTCACATCATTCAGCTGTGCAGACATTGGTAGATTTTCCCTTTGATTTAGAAAGTTGTGTAGATGAAGAATGACGTTATAATGTAGATAGGCCGATATATAAATAGATAGATAGAAAGATCAGTTAAATCAGAGTAAATAATAATTCAATAAAATGTTAACTTAAAAATAGAAAAAGTAGTGCATCTCCTTCTAGTGTGATTTCCATATACTTCCTCTTGGTTCTGTTTTCTCTCTGGACCTCCTGTGAGTAGCTTTTTGCTCCTTTGTTTCCTCCGTTTTGACGCATGCTTCCCTCCACCATTCCCCACCATCTCCCATCCCGTGCCCTCCCTTTGTGCCTCTTTGCAGAAACTGCAGAAGTTCGGGGTGAGCACTTCTCCACTGGAGTTCCATAGCCAGCAAAAGGAGCGCAGCCTCCCTCCCCGGCCCCAGTCTCTCATCCTGGGGGCCCCGCTCAGCTGCAAGGAGGATGAAGAGGAGGAGGTGTTTGGCGAAGAGGCACGTGAGGACCTTCCAGCTGGTAGCGATGGAGAGCGGACAGTAGAGGGCAGCAGCGCTACGGAGAATGGCTACGGAGAGCTCCAGGGCTCCTTTGGCTCCAAGAGCGAGCCGGCCATAGTCAGCCTGGAATTTGGAGTGGCCCGAATGACCTGCTGAGGAACTGCAGAATACTGGCTGACTTAAATAGGACTGTGAGAAAACAGAAAGATTTGTATCTTCAGGTTTGGTGAAGAAAGACTGAGGAAAGGGTGTGTGTATGTGCCTTCACTGAAGGCCTTTGGGATGACCTCCGCATGTTAAATAGTCGGACGGAAGAATGAATGGCGAGGATGTGTCCTGCAATGTAAATCCACTATAGATCAGATGATATATCTGTTATTGTCTTTGAATGAGAGCTTTTTTGTTTTTTAAATAATGTTAATAGCACTAAAAGAGAAATATTAAATGGTTACATGAAGAGAGGGGGAGTCTCTCTTATTAAAACATGTATGCTTTGGTTTATAAACACTTTATATTAAGCATTTCATGATTGATGCATAGCAACCTTGCCTTTGGTGTAATGGTTCAAATGTGACTAGTCAAGTTGACAGTCATGTAACATTAGCGTGTTTAGTCGGCCTTCACAGAGGTCGAGAGGGCTCGTAAAGCCAGAAAAGGGTCATGCATATTTACTGGTGATGATCTAGTGTTGCTATAAATCACAGAAGCATCAATATCAGCTACAGGCTAGTTGTTCATCTATCACAATAAGCCCCAAAGTGATTGATGGTCTCTCAGGAGAAAAACAAGCCTTAGAATCTCAACCATGTTCTGCTGTGGGATTATTCGCCCAGCTTAAAGTCTTCACTCTTTCTCCATACTGTAGTTCTAAGTGGGTCCTGAGAGTGATTATTGGTTCTAAACCCTGGAGACCTGTGTCTCAGGCTGGAATAGGATTATGGAGAGGAACAGGATTTTCAACTGATCCTTACCAATATGAGGCTGGGAGACAGCCAGTTCCGCCAAGACCTACATACACAAGGCCTGTGGCTGAGTGGAGGGTGTGGGTAAGGGGGGAGGGTGTTTGCGTGCAGATTCTTTGTTTTGAGCTCTGCGGTGAGATCTCACTGCAAGCACGTGAGTCACAGTAGCCTCAAATGACATCAGAAGGGCCTTCGGGAGTGAGCTAATGTTGCAGATCTGTTCGGGTCAATCCTCAGGGTTCTGTTTTTGTCTTGAAATGAGTTCAGTCAGGTGTCAGTGTGGATTTGTTTGGCTGACCTGCTCCTATCCGAACAGCAAAATGCCTTATATGCTATTTGATTTTATGCTAATCGATGGCAATAATCTGCAGAAGACACCAATTTTTAGTGTTTTTTTATCACATTATTGCCTCAACAATTAGTTTGGTTGTTTTATTGTGGATTTGATTGGCTGACCTGTTCCCATCCCAGCAGCAAAATGTGGCTAATAATCTATGGGTAACGCTAATGTTGGTAATCTGCAGAAGACAGCAAGCTTGTGTCTGCTTTAAAGTAATTCATAAGGCCCCGAGTGCCTCATCGGACTAAGGCCTTGTAACTATGTTATGAGGATCGTGAGTTTGAATACCCATCACGCTGCTTGCCATCATCTCTCTGGGCGGGTAAGATGACACTCTCTCCCCATCACTACTAAGTAATGTCGGCTGGCTCAGGTGATACATCAGAACTTGGGACCCTGCGCTGTCCTCCGAGCACATTGGCACGGTGATGTATCAGCCGCAGTTGGAAAAGAGACGGTGACTTGACTTCACATGCATCAGAGGAGGCCTGTGTGAGTCTGCACCCTCTTAGAGTCAGGGACATACAAGTGACAGAGTCAACTAATGGGTGGGTCAATTGGCTACTAACACATTTGGGAGAAAATCGGGTAAAAATAATAATAATAACAAATAAAATCAAATAAAGATAAAAAAAGATAAACTGTCATATTTTGTATTAATTTCAAGGCTTTTTTTGTTTTATTGTTGATCAGTCAGACTTATATCAAATTATTGTTATGTTGAGTTTGGGTAAATGACTGTTTAAACAGTATCAACTTTAAAACAAAACAAAGCTTGAAATACGTCCCTTTAATTGTATTGAATATAAAATATATGACCATTTACCTTTTTCAATTAACTTATGAACACAAGTAATTTTTTTCACAATATATTTTTGTAAATGCACTAGTATATTGTTTTCCATTATTACTTTATCACCTGATAATAATTATATTGCATTTTGACACATTGTATCAACATACTGCACCCAAACTGGTCACTTTCTCATTCATAAGTATTTAAACTTCAGTGGTATTGTGCATTAGGGCTGCACAGTATATTGTTGATCATTTTCACAGCTTCAGCCATTGCAGTGCCAGTTTTATAGAATGTTGCAATATGCAAATAAGTATCGGATGTTTCTGTGCATCACATTTAACAAAGCCTCATCACTTTGGTTAACAAAAATAGTACAGACCAATCTTTAACCATCTATGCAAGGCAACCTGCAATGGCAATGTGATCTTCTGTCTACATCATGTAGCCCTTTTGTGCATGCATCTTGGGAAATAATATCTCTCTCATCTATTCTCCCTACACCTCACCAGAAAAATATCTAGAGGAAGCGCTGAAGTCTGGAGCTTTTAGAAAGTGCTGAGCTGTGGACCATAATACCTTGAGGTGAATCACATCACAGATGTGTCTCAGCAGGTGCAATCTAATATAGCTGAGGTATTTCTCATGCCTGCTGTATTTGATCTCCTCTACACCCATACTATACTATCAAACATTCATGTCTGTTCTGCACAACATCTGTGCACAAAGTGCAGCTTAAACGTGCAGAAATGTGGTCTGCCCAAAAACTGTTTCAAACACCAGTATTATATGGCATAAAACGTCACCAATTTCTCCTCAAAGCGGCCTGTAAATAGTTTTCCAATGAAGTCTGCTAAGTGTAAATCTACTTCTTTGTAAATAATACATGCGTGACTAACAGTATTACACATATAACTTGGGCATGTGACTCAGGCTTTGTGTAATTAATGTATAGAGCTGTTGTTGCAGGACAGGTTTAATGTAATGAACAATTGGACGTCTGTGTTTAAGTCTGTTAATAAGCCATAAAGCCGCTCATTAGGGGAGCACAGGCGTGATGGTCTGTAATCTATAGGCTCTGTACTCCCCAAACTCATGCTGGATTAAGTGAACCTTCCCCCACAAGTTAACAGAGTAGAGCACTGAAGATAGTGAGGGCCATGTGGATTTGCACAATAATTACTCACATGAAGATACACTAGGGAGGCCACTGTACCCAGACACACCCATAACACTTACCCTCTCAATTCCAAGCCCATTTATATACTGCACTCTACTGCAGCTCATCAGTGGCCTTTATGCTGAGTATTGATGTCAGGGCTTTTATGGCTGAGAAGGCAACAAAAGAAGCAGGCACTGAATAATCTTTACAATTTCGTGCTTGTTGTGACATTCTATACAATATACAAGTGCAAAAGGAGCAGCGCTATTAAGTTACACGTCAGTACATACAAACAGTACCTCCCGCACCATTGTCCTACTGTTTCATTTGGTCTCTAAGCAGGGCTTTGCCCTTGGCAAGAACAGTGATGTTCAGCTGCACAGATGGAGACACAGATACAGAAAATGACCTAATAAGATGATGAAATGTAACTCAGGATGGTAACTACAGTTACCTTAGAGTTTTCTTCTCATACATGTATATTAATGTTTGGGTTGATTTCAGGCTCACTAGCAGACATGGTTGCTGCCCAAATGTTATCATGCTTTTTAAATCTGGACAAAGTCATTAAGAATAATTATTCATAACAGTATCTAAAAAAACATATATAGCTACTTTGATTTGTTGTGTGAAATAGTGCAGACACTGCTGCTTGTGTGCTTGAAAAGAAAAACCAGCACAGTGCATTTCAACTACAAAAATCCATATGGATGCCATGGGAGTGGGTGGACCACTGATTTTGAAACCAAAATGTCTTCAAACTGTGTATTGAGACTGAAGAAAACTTGGCTCTAAGTTACGAAAGTGTAAGGAGTCTCAGGACAAGACAAGCCGTGATGGCCGAGTGCCATGACAGCAAAGGGGAGGAGTCCAGGGGAAGCCCCCCTGCCTGGAGTATGAATGCGGGTATTGTTTCTCCTCAGTGACGTGAAAGAGGGGGTCTCTGTCCAGAATAAGAGTAGGAGGGATAAGATAAGGAGGAGTGAAAGAGCACATCCATTTCAGTGGAGTTCATCCAGGATACCCAGCAAGATCCAGAGGACAAAAAAACTGAAAATATAAAAGGAGGTAGGCAGTCGAGGAAAGCTGATAAACTCCAGTGCCTTTTGCCTGTTATTATTTAAATCAGTTCAAGAGCATGACTGCACATCCCAAGCAACTCAGTCTGCCTTTTATGTCAAATAAGCTTATAATCCTTGATGGGGGAGCTTATAATAAAAGGTCATCCAGACAGACTACATTTCCTAAAGAACACAAAACCCTAAATCCTTCATCTGTTTACTGTTTGTAACCAATAGGCATACACAGACAGACATGCAGGGCTGTTATTGAGCAAGAGTTGGGTGTAACGGGAGTCATCCTGTGCCCATATGCTGGAGGCAGATGGGCCAAGCTTGAGGAAGGGGCGATATGAGCACATGGAACATGATGAAGCAGCCCAGACACAGGATAGGTGAGGACAGTCAACAAGAGCAGTGCCTTAATCTCATTTAAATTTCATTAGGCATTTCTGAGGGCCACTTCAGTGGAAAGACGGTGAAATATTCACTAAATGAGCTTCACTGCTTTATCCCCATTTCTCCAGTCAGCAGCTTTATTCAAATCCCATGCACAGACACTATAGCAGCTATTCAGCCCCATGTTAGCCTGAGCCCTCTCATCTGAGAGGGATTTTCAGCAGTGGCTTATTTTTGTTTACACTGCGAGGTTTTGTTCATTCAGACTGTTTTTCTTTCTTAGCGGTGATCATCTCTTATTTTTGGAGGTTGTTGCATTTCCATATAAATCCATATCAAAATAGTTTGGTTTCTAGTCATTGACACTATTATCTATGGGGAAAACTGTAAACAGGAGACAAATATTTACTCTTCCTCCTTCCTTCACACACAGCTTATGCGTTTGTCACAGCATCTGGTGTAATGGGCGCAGTGCACATCAACCTCATTGTCAGAGACGGAGGGAATAAATCTAGGATGAGGAAATAAATAATGAACATAAAGACAAGAAGAGAAGGATCTGCGATGCTGAAGGGTTGGTGGAGGGGGAGGGAGGATTGGTGGGGGCGGAGAGAAAAGAGTGCTGGCTTGCCTCCAGTGCTGACGAAAGCGGCTTAGCCCTCCCAGTTACCATAGAGACTGTCAGGAGCAGCCACCAGAGAAGAGAAAGAGAGAGGGAGAGAACGTCGACAGTCAAAGGCAGGAGCCAGCGCCACAGGGAGAGACTGAGTGGGAGAGAGTGTCTGCTGTTAAGAGATAGAAAGCAATAAAGTGAGTGATAGATAGATAGAGAGGGCCGATTTAATAGAGCACCCACGATGGAGGTTCAGACCGACTGCATGGAGCCACCTCCATGCGATCCACAGCCATCAGGAAAGATCAACAAAGCAGCCTTCAAGCTTTTCGGCAAGCGCAAGTCCGGCAGTGGCATGCCAAGCATCTTCTCTGTCAGGAACAAAGGGGAGGGAGGCAGCAAAACCAGTGGCAAGGAGCTCATCAGAAGCAAAACCCATGATGGCTTAATGACCGATGTACCATCCGAGTTGGAGGGGACCAAGAAAGAAGAGTCAGCCAGCAGTGATCAGCTAAACAGTGCTCCACTGGAAGGGGTCTCTATTGCCCCTGTGCGCAATGCCATCACCAAGTCTTTCAGCTTCTTTTCCTTGCTGCGTCGCAGTAGTGCTCGTGTTGGGGATGGAGCAGCCACGCTCAGTAACAGGGGACGGGGGCTGAAAGGACTGTTCAGCAGTATGCGCTGGCGCCGTAAGCCTCCACCACGAGACGACTCTTCTGAGATCCAGGAGGTAGCCAAGGAAGCAAAAGAAGATTTCATACTGCACTCCAACTCAAACAGTATGGATACATTGAAGGAGAATGTGACACTTACACTGGAGCCAGTGCAAGTATTTGCGGAGCATCCTACTTTAGATGATTCTGGGACCTGGAACAAAACTTTGCAAGAGTTACAGAGCAGTAATGCAGAGCGTGACAAGAGCTCACCTCCCCTCGTACAAGAGGTGACAGAGGAGTCTCCAGTGCCCTCACCACTCAGAGTTGAAACAGGAGGACCTCTCGGGGCCAAACACAGCAGTCCAGCCTGTGTGACCTCCATACCGGCCTCTGCTATGACCCCTCCATTGGAGCACAACTCAGTTGACCCACCATCCGAGCCCTCTGTTGACCGACTCTGCTCCATGTTCACTGATGTCACCTCACTTAAGAGCTTTGATTCTCTAACAGGCTGTGGAGACATTATTGCTGACCAAGAAGAGGATTCTGGAAATGGGGGTAGTGCCACCAGCAGTGGGACAGGGAGCAGCAGTGGTGGTTGTGGGGGGCGTAGGGTGATTGGAGCAGCAACTGAGAGATGCTCCCCTGCCAAGCCTCCTCTTCCTCCACAAGTGACCACCCTAACATCAATTTCTCCTTACATGTCATCCCACAAACGAGTGTGTCCTCCCCCTAAAAAGCCACAGGGCAGCGGGATAGTTGCCTACATGGGTGGTGGAGAAGAGATGGCCAGTCCAGAAGGTGTGGATGATGCAGACATGCAAGGGCTCTGGCACATGCTACCCCAAAAGGGGGAGGATTCCCCAGCTATTCCCCGTGCCGATGCCATACTGCATCACTCATCAGTTCGACAGGAGAAGAAACCACCTCAGGTGAAAGGGCTAGGACTCAGTAAGATACCTGTTAGTGGAATCACCAAAGCAGGAAAGCACCTGTCTGCTCGTCCCTCGCCTCCACCCATTGATAAAGAGCTCCAGGATGCCCCACCCAGCGATGAGGGCTACTGGGACTCTCCAACACCTGGACCAGAGGATGAGGACAGTGGCTTCCCACGGCGGGATGGCCTACTGAGGGACAGCTGCTCTGGAGATGCACTTTATGATCTCTATGACCTCGATAGTCCTGGTCCTGCCGGTTCAGACGATGATGACCTGAGTTCACCTTCGCCTTCCACAGGTGACCTCAAAATGAGCCCACCCTCCCAGAACCCTTCATCTTCCTCTTCTTCATCCTTTCGTTCCATAAAGGGCAGCACAAGTCTTCCTCGAGACTCTAAAATTCCCATCAGTGTGAAGCAGACAACACCATCCCACTCTTCCAGCCAGGGGGCACTGTCTTCCTCCATCAGTCCCACTTCAGGTAATCCTCCCACAAAGACTACTGCTCCACCACGCACTCGCATCCCTGTCTCCAAGGTCCCTGTCCGTCGCTCAGGGAGCAAGAACGTCAACGTGACACAAAACAGGAAGTAGAACTCTGGACCAACAATATGCTTCAGACAATATAGACCCATCACTGAGAGCTTTAGGCCAAATTGAGTGTTTCTTATTATGAGTGGTTCTCTAGACCTCGGGTATCCCCTGCTCTGCACATTGTAGCATTTTCCCTTTTCATCACACAACTGATCCAGCTAATTATCAGTGCATGGGCTGGAGTTGGAGAAGACTAAAATGTGCAGTGCAGGATGTATCCTAGGAACCTGTGGGTTACACTAACAACTTCCAATTCAGCAGGTAACACTGTCCTGCAGGACACTGCATCTATACAAACTTTCCTGTGATTCTGTTTGCATCAGTACAGTTAATGTCTTGTAATATGTCACATATTACATGTGATGTAATTAGTGCATATGTAGAATGCCATGCAATATGTAACATATTACATTTTTAATGATCTAAGCTTGTTTGATTTCTTTACCATGCCTGCCAATCTGTGAAAGGTTTATTTTTCACAACACATGTAGACTACAGAATTTAAGAATGTTCTTAAAACATCTCATATGAACATCTCTCTGTGGAGGTACTCTTCCTCCTAAACCAGCAACCAGCGGAGTCTTTGGCTCCACTTCACAAAACACCCTGTACACTCTGGGAAACACAGCTGTGAACTACGTCTCTCTGGGATTTACAAAACAGAATCAAAATGGAAAACCCTGCAGGATGAGTCAAGGCCGATAACTTCAAATATCCCAAACCAAGCTGCACAGAATCTTTATTCCTCAATCTGGATCAGGGAACACAATCTTCATTTTGAGACTCTCTTTTCTTACCGCTTGAGACGACTTCCTATGAAAAACAGATGACTTCTTAAGAAAACATCTTTTTTATACAGATTTCTTCCTCACAACTTTCTTACTCTTTTTTTACAAGACAGGTCTCACTGTGTACACATAGACTGCTTGTTCTGTCTCTGCTGGAAAAACAAAACCTTGCAAAAAACGAATAAAAAGCAAGACCAGGAGTTCTCCTTGCTTATAGAGACTTCCACAACACTTAATTGGAGATGTGAATGTAGCATGCCATCACTCTACACACACACTCACACAAACACACGCAAGTCTGTATGCTCTGCCTGCTCACTGCTCCGTGAAGGAGCAAGAGAAAGAGAAGCCCGTCTGGGTCAAAAGTCAGCCGTCTTCCACCCTGCAGCCATTCTCAGGGAGACTGTGGGTCTCCTGTCCTTCTCTGGACACAGACTGAACCTGCTTTTGTAACAGCCTGAGGGTCTGAACAAACAGGACCGCATAAGGTCATGCTTCAAACATTGTCAGTGCTGGAGGTTTATTTTTCTCCTGGTATTTTTTTTATCTGTCTCGCTGCTCTGTCTACTTATTTGAGTTGTAACAGCGTTCCTCTAAAGAAGAACCACAATGTTCTTCCTCCTGTTTGCAATGAGTGCTTCTTTTTTTCGCTCTTTTTCCTTTTCCTGTTCCACTAATTTATGAATAAAACCACGCTGTGAGTGTGCCGAGACAGTTGCTCTGGAGTTTGTGAATGTCCGAGTGTCCATTTCACACCCACCGCAGGGCCATGTGGGCAGCTCGTCCCTGAGATGTGTGAAACAGCAGGGTTCAGTGGCTACTATTGTGGCTGCATGTACTAAATAAGCCCATCAGATAGTTCAGGCAAGGGTTATGATGGTGATCTGAAGCCTTAGACAATGGGAACTGTTATTGATGATGTGGTTAGGAAGGGTTAAGAGCATAGAGGATGTGGGCTGAATGCAGACTGGTGCTAAATGTAGAGCAGCCCTGGCTGCTGGTAAGGGGTTGAAAGCATGTGAGAGTTTGTGGAGGTGGGAGCTGGTGCAGTCCCCACTGTAATGATGCAATGAGAAACACACTTTCCTAATCATTCTTTCTCTCTCTGCAGTGCGAGTCCTTATGTAAAGGCCTTATGTAATGCCATAACACTCATCTGTGACAGTCCACACTGTGTTTGGCATTTACTGGGGCTGCCACAGTTTGATAGATGAGTGTTTTTATGAAGGTTTTAATTGGGTCATTGTATATCCAGCAACGTCAGGCATTAGCCATGGAAATGTATATGTATTCCATTAATCTGACTTTCCCCGTGCATGCTTGTGTATGCATGTAGGCTGTGGCTGTGAGTGTACGTGTGTGACTAATGGTGGCATGCCCCAGTTTTCAAAGACCTCATTCTGGAGAACTGTGAGAGGTAAACAGAGCACAATACAGAAAAATTAACACAATTAAAATGACAAAAGGGTGCAGATCATTGTTAAACACACAGTAAGTGCTGGAGAATGAATTTATACTGGATACTACTGTCAATGTGTGTCACTGGGTTAGAGCCAGTGGACCCATATGGACAATAAGATGGTGCGATTGTGGCTGACAGCTGAGACGACGGGGGGGTTTGGGGTTGGTGGGAAGCTGTTGCTCATGTTCTCATTAGCCTCGCATCCCACCTGGGGGCTAACCAGGCACCTCTGGGCCCAAGCTGCTCCCTCTCTGTGGCTGACACTGGGGGGTGGACCTGGCTAATGAGCTGCTGGGCCTACTGGAGCGAATCTATACTGAGGCCAAGAATTGGTGACTAGGGAAAGGGAGAAACGCACAGGTTGCACAATACTGAGTATTATGTCAGAGGGTAAAGTGATAATTCAGCGAAAAGTCTCATTTGTACAGTTTTCCCCCTTTCTTTAAATGTAGTGGATCGGTCAAGATACTTGTTCAATTTACTTCTTTATTTTTGCCTCAAAGCTCCAAGGCTGATGTAGTAAGCAAGTAATAGAAGCTGGAACTACTCTTTCTGCTATGCTCTGGATCCTACTTTTGTCCATTTTTATAAATAATACTATGTACTACCGTCCCAGAACCCTCACAATTAAGTTTATTTGAGATTACTTAGCAGATTGATGACTATGAGGCACGTTTATGATTTAGGCATGCATAGGCACAGTGAAAGGCTATATGCTTCTGTAACTTGTTAGCTACATGAACCTACAAGCTGTAGTGGAAAAGTAAAGAAGCTAACTTTGGCCCCAAATGTCTGTAAATTATGGATGTGCATCTCCATCACTGAGGCTGATGTGCAACATCTTAATGCATTAAAGATACGTATAATGCAGTATGATATGAAACACTCCTGCTGCGGTGCAAAGATTATGATGCTATCAACATGGTACTGATTTGTAGCAATTTGGTGGTTCATGTAATTCTTCCTGCATGATCATTTGTGATTTATGCCTTTAGCTGGTATGAGACTTGGCCGAGATACTCGACAACTATTGGTTGACGGCTGACAGCAGTGGAGATGAGAGAGCACGCTTGAGAAACATTAGAGAAGAGGAACACATTTTAATATTCAATTATTGTTCACATTTTTAAATAATAATAGCGGCAGGGGAGGGTTCCACTGAAAATGTTGTTTAAATACATTTGTTTTACTAGTGCATAGAATAAATGCATGAGTTCATCCCAAACTGTATCCATTGCACACTGGTGTGTGTGTGTGTGTGTGTGTGGTGTAAAGGCTGTCACTGAGAGAAAAGGGGCAAAGTAGTTTCGTGGAGGGCTTTGGCAAGCAGGAATCTTGAATTTGCTCACAGAGCAGAACAGAGAGTAGATACAGAAGAGTGCATTTACACAAATGGGTAAAAGAGAGTGAGAGAGCTAGAGAGAAAGAAAGCTCTATTTCAGCGATGAGTAGGCGATTGTTCAAAGAAAACTACAAATGCCAACCAGTTCATAAATGAAGCCAAAGGGAAACAACAACCTCACACAACTCTGAGTTTGCATTGATGTGCTGAAGTGGAATTATTAATGCTAATACATCTACAAATGTATTATTATTGTGTCTTGTGAATGGTACTGACCAATACTGAGGCCCAGATTCCTGCACAGACTGCAGATATTCCTGCTCAGACACACCTGGATCAGGTGGTAATTACTAGGTTTAGTTGTGTTAGAACAGAGAAATCAAACAGGCTTCCACACCCCTGCTCTAGCACTTTTCATCCTAATCTCCATCAGCCACACCTGTGGAATATGAAAATATTGCAGACAGTAAGTTGCCTGTACTTAACAAACCTGTTGACTCAAAAGACATTTGTAATAGAAGCCCGTTGGAAGGCGTTCAGCACCTGTTTTTCATGTGATCATGTTTTCTGTCCTTAACACAGGGCAGCACATTCAAATGAGTGTCTGTAGTAAACTGATCATCTGTTGCAAATGCAGCAGGAGAGGAGATTAAGTTTAAAATCCCAGGAGTATTCCTGCAGGTTCCACTGAAGGTCCCATTCACCCTCTCTGTTTTATTTCTTCTCTCATTCCTTCATCTCCAGGGGAGACTTGAACTAGTTGTCTAAAACTTCCTGAACATTTGCTCACTGCTCGAGGCTTTACTTCTCTCTAAGCTGCAGTTTGGAGGGTGAAAAGTGCTTTTAAACTCCAGAAAAGCTGACGCAGAGGAATCTCAAGCTCTTACAGTTTTCCCTTTACCAAGAGAGTCCACCCGACGCTGTTTCAGAAGGGAAAGATTGCTACACAGCTTCAGCTGCAATAAACAGGACTAAGATAAAGGTCAGGACATGCAAGAGAGCAGTCCAGAAACACACACACATGCTGTTGAGAAACCTCCCTTTGTGTGAGCAAGTGTGTGTGTCAATAAATATGTGCTTGTTTTTTATATATTTTCAAGAAAAAAAAAAGAATGAAAAGTTGGGAAACCAGAGAAAAGCATGTCTTGAATCATTAATGAATCAATGAAATGGTTGTAAGGTGCTTTTTTTTCAAAGAAATGAATTATTATTACATATATGTGCTAATGTACTATATACACAATATAGTGTATATGAAACATATTGAAAATAGTTACAGTGGAACTTCCGTTATCGTTTGCCCTGGTTATCGTTAAATTTTTTCAATGGAATTTTGTCCCAGTTATCGTTCATCCATCCGGTTTTCGTCGGCATGGCCAAGTGACTTGCTGCTAATTTTGTGACATCAAAGCATCCAAATATGCATTCCTCGTTCATTCTGGCTTTGTTTCCCGTTGATAACGCTCAAAACAAACTAATACCCGTCGCACTAATGCGACGGCGTGCAGTATTACCACCTGAAAATGGGTGTGAAAACAAATAGCGGCTAAGAACAGGTGTACAAAACAAAAGCTGCGGCTGGACCACATCGGCACACTCTAAAACTGAACATAAACCTGTAAGACTGATGTTAAATATTCATTTATCCATTTCATTAGTCTTTTGTATTTATTTCTCATTGTATGTAAAACTATAATTATTCTATATAAAATGTATTTTTGTTACTATTTTGGAGTGTCTATAACAGATTAATTGGATTTACATTATTTCTTTTGGCAAATATTGCTTCAGTTATCATTCGTTTCAGTTATCATCAGTCACTTTAGAACGGATTAATGATGAAAACTGAGTTTCCACTGTACGTACAGATACACAGTATATACGAGACATATTACATATATATTTATAAATATATACAGTATAGTTGATACATATTACATATATACATGTATATGCATACAGTGTATTTGGGACATATTACATGGCTTTGTATTCAACACTTAAGATTTAAGTCCTGACATTGTATATAAACATGTGTGTGTACACACATGAAACCATGTGATGGGGGTGCCATTCAGGACCTGCACCCCTTCTTTCACAAGCTTGCCCCACTACACAAGTCTCCATGGCAACCTCAGTAGGTCATCCAATGAGAGGTGGAGGTGGGGCTGGGGGAGTGAAGCAAGCCTACTGAATATGAGGGAGCTGATTGGAGTGAGTGTGGCGCAGAGTGTGAGTTTGTGCACATACGACTAACAGGCACACACACACACACTTTCATGTCTCGTGCAAGAAAGACAGGCTCTCACATTTCATATATTTGTCTTTTTTCTTGCAATCTCCTGAGATTACTACCCTACACGTGCAACAAAATACCTATTTTGGTCCTTTGAAAGTCATACAGCCAATGTAAAGGCCTATAGCGACCTAAAGTGGCCTTTCCCATAGTTATATTGTAACCTACTAAGACTGTCGTCCCAAAGGATGATGTCATGATTTCAAAAGTAGGTCTGACTCCTCTCACGATATTGTGAAGTGGTTGTTCCATCTCCATAAATAATATATCCACATCTTTTGCCTTCCTTTTGGTGTATTTCATAAATCATTCACTCTTAATGGTGGGAACAAGGCAGAAAACAGAGCAAACGGTGTAAGAATATTGTCCAAGTCCTAGCAGGCTAGTCGAGTCTTCAGTGGTGGTATACTGTTATACTGTGCAGCAACAACTGCACAAATATGCACAAATGGGGGCAGCTGTGGTCTGGTGGTAAGGAATCTGGTCTTGTGCCTGGAAGGTCGCAGGTTCGATCCCCAGACAGGTCATGCATGACTGAAGTGCCCTTGAGCAAGACACCTAAACCCCAACTGCTCCCCAGGCGCCATGGATAGGGCTGCCCACTGCTTCGGGAACATACTGTATTCACAGCCTAGTGTGTTCACTAGTGTGTGTGTTCCACTGCACAGATGGGTTAAATGTGGACATCAAATTCAGCTGTATGCAATCATTTGTGCAAAAATTAAAAAAATAAAATGAGGATGCAGGCATGGACGAGTCATCAGATGAAAACCTTTCCTGCAAAAAATTTAGTGGTGTAAGTTTGCAAATGAACTAAATGATCTAAATAGTCATCGTGCATTTTGAAAAGTCCTGTGAGTTGATGAAGTTAAAATAGAATTTGAGCAATGTCTGGAGAAAAAGGGTAGACTTTTATGAAAAGTACACTTCTCCAACTATTAAGCCTGGGGTTGGATCAGTCTTGTTTTGTGTTGCAGCCTGTGCCACAGGGAGTCTTTCACTTGTAGAGTGATGAATGAATTCCATTAAATCACAGCAGATTGTGGATCATCATCTGTAAAAAAGCTGAAGAGTAAAAGAGGTTGGCTTCTAAAATAGGGCTCTTAAATGCACCTCAGTATCCACAACCTCAAGAGACACAAGCTGAAGGTTTTTCTATGACCTTCACAGTCCCTTGAAGTAAGCATCATAAAAAATCACCCTAACAAGAGCTTAAAGAAAAAAAGTTGATAAACTTGCCAATGGGGCTGTGAATCAATACTGAACATGCAGGGTACCCAAACTTTTGCATTGGGCCTTTTTACTTTTCATATGAAACTGTAAAAATGGAAATGACATGTAGTCTTGCATAAATATAAAAAAAAATACATAATTTTTATACTTATGCCATTTGAAAATCAGGTCATGTCGCACTTGACTACTTACTCCCAGTAATAGACATTTTTGACTATGACTGCAATATACATGAATGCAATATATATGTGATATGAAAATCAAGTCCAGACGCTGTATAAAACAAGTATGTGTGTGGGTTCACAGTTGTTTCTTCATCCGTTTCTGTGTCAGAGGCTCCTGCCTACATCACTACATATACTGTAGCTCTAACCCACTGAGAGCATTTGGCATGGAGCCTAGCATGCAGTATGGAGGTTAAGCCTCTGGAGAGAGATTAAAAAATCAATCTGATCAATATGCAGGATCACACTGATGTGTCTTGTCAACTTAAACATCCCATCCCGTCTCCCAGATCTCCATTTTGGACTGGTAAAAGGGTGGTGAGAGAAGAGGGAGAGAGTAAGCAATGACCTAATGTAGAAACTTTCACTGGAGAGATACAACAAAGCAACTTTCTGTCTTCTATTATCTTCCTTAACTTGCACTGTTAAAATGATGGAGTGATATTTATGATGAATGGAGCTGCTGAAATGTAGCTGCTCTGTCCGAGGATCAGGCCGCCGAGGTCCCCGCCTTCGGCTGCCACCTAATCCACACTGCACCGGCCCCTTACGGTTGCCTCTGTGGGTGGTGAACCCACAGGAGGTCGGGCCCACGTCGCCAGTTCAGGCTGGGCCCGGCCGGGCCCCGTGGGCAAAGGCCCAGCCACCAGGTGCTCGCATACGAGCCCCAACCCCGGGCCTGGCTCCCGGGTGGGGCCCCGGCTGCGCCGTGCCGGGCAACATCACTGTTTTTTTTTAATCTCATTTCCATAAGGGTTTTTGTGAGCTGCTCTTTGTCTGGCCTGTCACCTAGGACCTGTTTGCCATGGGAGACCCTACCAGGGGCATAATGCCCCAGACAACATAGCCCCTAGGATCATTCAAGCACGCAAACCCCTCCACCGCTATAAGGTGGCAGTTCAAGGAAGGGCCCTTGTTTTCGGATGCCCCCTGGACGCCTCCCTAGGGAGGTGTTCCAGGCATGTCCCCCCGGGATTAAGCCCCGGGGAAGACCCAGGACACGTTGGAGAGACTATGTCTCTCGACTGGCCTGGGAACGTCTCGGTGTTCCACCCGAGGAGCTGGCTGAGGTGTCTGGGGAGAGAGAGGTTTGGGTTTCCCTGCTCAGACTGCTACCTCCGCGACCCGGCCCCGGATAAAGCGGTTGATAATGGATGGATGGATGGATGGAGCTGCTGAATCAATCTTAATCTGTAATGATCTTCATCTGCACCCTCATCGTCATCATAATCAGTTTTAGTTGTATATCACCTCAAGAATGCTTTACAAAAACACACTACAACCTCCCAGCTAACAGTGAACATTATATTTTATAACATTATAAACATTCAGCAATGTTTTTTTTTAAAGGTTCAAAGAAAGTTAAACTGTAATATTACAGAAATAATGTTCCAGTAACGTTTTAACATTTGACGTAATAATGGTTTGCATGGTTTCTGGAAAGTTTCTCACAAAACGTTCCCAGTTACACAAACATCAACATTATAGCAACGTTTGAAGTAACAGCAAGTCATTTTTACTGGTTCCTGACATCATGACGTCAGCTAATTTGAGCGGAGGACATTCAGCACAGTGCAAAGCTAATTTAGGTCATGTTTACTTCATTTATCTCTAATAAATAAGCTGTTTATTTATTTATTTATTGTATATGTTCCTGGAACCCTTTAAAAGGTTTTTATAATGTTCTCTGTTAGCTGGGTACAATTAACAACACATTTGTTTTTCAGCCTAATCTCTTATGTGCTGCATGCAGCTGTGCAATGTTACCCTGACTGGTCATTCTGAACACTTGTGATTTCATTTACTTCTATAATAAGTGCATTTTGAGTCAGCTGTTTGTACTGTACAGAATAATGAGATTACACACAGAAGCATTCATTTAAGAAGGACTTGACTCCATTACTGCACACAACGCATGTTTTGCAAAGCTTTGCATAGTCAAATGACATTTTGTTGATAAGCTAGCTAACATCTGTCCTCATTTTTCTCCAGATAAAGTTCTAGATAATCAAATGTAAAATGTGGCCTGTGCAACAGATATGACACATTACATACTGTATTTGTTGTATTTAATTCAGAACATAAATAGAAACCCTGGACTACATTTGTAATTATATTTATGTTTTTCTCCTGTAGACAAGAACTTACAAGTTACATATTTTTAATGTGAAAAATCAACAAAAATGTGTCATTTGACCAGGGTTGTCCAAACTTTTGCCCTCAACTGTACCAATGAAGGAGCATCGGCACCATACAAAGACAAGAGGATGAGTGAGCACATTTGTAGGAATGATAAAAAAGGCCTTTAGGTTGGTCTACGAGAGTGAATTGTGTAACTGTGGAGCAGTGAGAATAGCAGTGAATGGAGATTCCTCACATTGTTTCACTGACTCACAGACAGCACAGCTACAAATCCTTACAGCCGTACAGTAGTGTCACATGGTCAAACCAAACAGCAGTTACATAAGAGGCAGTAAGTCTACAGCTGGTGTCAGGATGGGGCAGTAAGAGGACTTATCACTGTCCACACTAACCCACCACTCAGGAGGTTCCGCATGCAGAAAACCCATAATCCCACACACAACAGCACAGTGTGAGGGTTTATTCTACAGGCCAGCTGTGCTTTTCACACACACACACACACACACACACACAAAGCACCAGAGTATAATCTACAATAATATAAACCATAGGTTGCAGATAAATTTATAAAATTCTTGTAATTGAGCTAGTATTTGTATACATTTACAGGTTGCTTAGAATTAACATGAAATTCAAATTTCCTTAAACTAAAGGTTCTAAAATTACTTATATTATTATACTTGTATTATTAAGTAAACTAGTCTTTGGGAGTTACCTAGATGTCTGTGCTGATATCTAGTAATGTCTGATTATTACAGAAACACAATCTTAAGTAAACTAACAACACAAACAGTTGTACTGTTCATGTATTTTATTGAACACATTGTGTAAACATCCACATGATGTGAATGTATTTGTGACTTAAATCACACGCACTTGTAAAAAGTATAAAGCTGGATCATCAAGAATGAAGTTGTAATAAAATGAATATCTGCTGATATTTTATTTTAGACATGTTGAGCAAATCCTATGGCAGGAAACTTACAGAAAATGAAATATATCAAAAGCAAAAATTATGAAATAATACAATAATTGTATTGTAAATGTATTTAATTATATAATTATATTTTGTCAAAATAGGAGGACTTGGTGCACATTTGTCTCTCAGCGCTGAGATCTTAGGTTTGAATCCCTATCTGAGTGGAGTTTCCATGTTCTCCCTGTGTCTGTGTGTTTCCTCCTACTGTCTGAGAACATGGAGGTCTGCAGGATTGGTTACTATAAATTGCCCTGGTGTGAATGTGTCCACTCTGTCCTGGCTTTGGCTAAAATAGTGGTATGCCCTGGAGGGGTAGAGGGACTCACTGTGACCCTAAACTGGATTAAGTGGATAAGAGGATGGATGTTGTCAAAATACTTAACCCTTTAACGTCCTCACCAAGAAATTGGATTATTATTTTTTGGGGCGGAGGCAAAAATAATAAAAACAGTTTTTTGTTTTGTTTTTGTTTTTTTAAAGACCCCACAGTTTTTTTTAAACTGTACACTTTAAACATACAATGAGGAGCACTTTATGGTAAAATCCGAACATAAACTACAAACACAGAAACTACATTAACATGCTAATTTTGTTAATATTTTTAAACACAACACTCATCTGTATGGTTCAATGTTTTTTTCAGCATTTGATCCAGTTTATTCCTTGTAGTATGGCTATGAAGCATTACTAGTTTACATTCACACATGCAGTTCTGACCTCTATTAGATGTTTTTTAGTCTAACACACCTCTACCAAGTGGTAGAGATGGCACAATCACATTGGGTTAAGTTCAACAGCTTCTGCAATCATATATAGTGACTCAAATGTGCTCTACCAAATGGTTGAGATGAATATTAATTTAAAGGGTTAAAACAAGTTAAACAAAAGTGATGATCATACAGTAACTTCTTGTTTTTTAGTACTGTAGCTGTTTAAGTACTGTGAGTAGTGTCAGTTTATTACACAGTGTGAGTGACAACCGCAGAAACACAAGGTTAAGTTCAGCTGGGGATGAACTGTGATGAGGTCAGTAAATAGACAGGACCTTTCATAGACCTCACAAAACACACAAAGGCTGTGTGAGACTGACAGTTGAGGACATACAGCAGTTCTTCACTGTATTCCCTGGACGGTGGGGGGCTCTAACTGCTAAATCATCCCCCATTTCCAATGACAGCTCCCTAACCTATAACAAGAACCCCCTAACGTGTAATGTCCTATAATGTGCCATTAACTAAAACAACCCTGATGAAATATTCATGCTGTGTGTGTGTGTGCGTGCATGTGTCTTTAAGGGGGAGGAAGGGTTATGACTAAGGGGGTCTTCTGCCTCACAGAGCAGTCACTGTTCATCCATACACTGTGCCCACCCCCACCAAAATGTCAGCCTTTGCAAACTGTCCATCCCACGTCTGAAGTAGCTGCAGAAATGATATGTTGGCAGTGAAAAGAAACTTAAATATAAATAATATCTAATATATATATTATTAAAAATGAGATTGTTTATACAGAGAAACTACAAAAATTGCATTATTTATTGACAGAGGTCATTACATTTGAGGCATTTAGCAGACACTCTTGTCCAGAGTGACTTACAGTTGGTGTTAGGTGCCTTGCTCAAGGGCACTTGAGTCATGACCTGCCTGGGGATTGAACCGACAACCTTGTGGTCACAAGACCAGATCCCTAACCAACAGGCCACGGTTCCCCCCATTTAACAATAAATGGCTAAAAACAATATAATGACAACAGAATATGATTTGAATTATAATATTAGTACAACAATTTCAAAATGAGAAATCTTAACTATCATCTGCTTGTAAGACCCCCTTTTTGTTTAGGGGGAGTGGGGGGTTGCTTAAAAGGGGTCCAACCACAGGCTGAACATCCCCTGGGATCAACGTTAAAGCAAATTACAAGTGCCCCATATGTGTATTCCCTGAGGTCACACACACACACACACACCCATAAGTGCATTTGTGCTTGACAGATGCTCTTTCATCATTTCCCCCCTAAACCTGACAGACCGAGCTTAGAGAAGAGCGGTCAGTGTCTGACCCCTCACTGTGACATTTACTCAAGCGGTTGAAACAGTGGACTCATCATGTTCTACTGATAGTATGATTGTCTTGAGAGAGAGAGAAAGAAAAAGAGAGAGGGGGAATGAGAGAAAGAGAGAATGACAAAGACAAGGAAACAGACAGTGAATGACAACGTGAGTGAGAGAGAAAAACAGAAGAGAAAGGGAATGAGAGACAAGGAAACAGACAGAATAAAGACAGAAAGATGAGAGAAACAGATAACGAGGGAGAGGAAGAAAGAGAAATGGAAAAAGAAAGGAAAAGAGAGAGAGACAGAGCAGGGATTTCTGCAGGATCTTGAAAGAGATCCAGCTAAACCGAGGGGAGGGAAAACACACAAAAGAGGAAGGTTAAATGAAAGAGCGAGATCAGCAGATAAAAGGAAAAAAAAAATGAATGGTTTGAAGAGGAGAACGAGAGGGATGAAGGGGAGCGCTGGTTGTTTGATGTGTCGCTGAATGTGACATGTCAGACATCTCTTTTCATTGTAGGAGGAAAGCTGAGAAATTGACAGAGTTCAGTTTCCTCCTGACTTGTTTTCATAAAGCATCATGTTCGCACTGTTCATTCAGGATCAGCTGTACTTTGACAAATCAATTTTACCTTCTGCAAATGTAGCTACTCAGTCAAGACATTACTGTTAAAGTCATTACTGGAGCTAGGAGGCTAATGTAGCTCATTGTTAATGAATGCTAATGTAAGGTGACTAGACATGCCTGATGTCTGGAGACAGTCCCCATTTTTGGTGGCTGGTGCTGTCCCTGGAAATGTCCCCACATTTACCTGTGGATTAAAATCAGAAAGTTGTGGCTCAGTAGACTAAGGTGCTGTCACTATGATAAGAGGATCGCGTGTCTGAATCCCGATCGTGCTACTTGCCATCGGCAGCCGAGAGAACAAAAATTGGTTGTGCTCTCTCTGGGCGGGTAAGATGGCACTCTCTCCCCTCACAACTAAGTAATGTTGGCTAGCTCAGACGTCTGCCAGGTGATCCATCAAAATTAGGGCAGATGTCTTGCTTTGTTTTGGCCAACAGAGGGGGATGATTGCTGCTGCTATCTACTAACTACTAACTGCATGCTCGCCTAGTTTTAGAGAAAACTGTTTTGTAAAACTCAACCAGAAGCTAACAAGAGTTCCCCAAAAATTTTTTCAAGACATGAGGTAACCCAGAGATTGTGGTTACAGGACTTCAGTCATACTAACAGGTGATAGGCATACAATCTACTTAAATGTAGGATACCATGTGTTCTACATAGTATTTCAGGGTTTTTTTTATTAATATGTGACATACGTTGACAGTACAAGTTACCGTGGTCAAAATATATGAAACCGGAACTCTTATTTTATTTCATAGATAAAAACGCTGAATATTTTAATTATATATTGACCACTGTGAAGTGATTTCAGAACTCTGATCACCTTACTTTGAGATTATGTATAGTCTCAGATGAGCAAAGAAGGAAGTAAACTGGGAATCACAACTGCAGAATACAAGTGGACATGAATAATGTAAGACTGCCCGAGGGTGTATGTCCACTGTGCATATTACAACTAGGCCAATCACAAGCCAATCAGAGAACATCTGGTAATGCTTAAGCTTCATTATACATGTGTTCTTGTGTATGCTGCCCTGATAATATTCAAAATGTAAGATACGAGTATAATTGAATGCACTCCTGTCATCCTCATCATTTTCATCACGTCAAAGTGTGAACTACAACTGTTTAGCCTGTAGCACTCTTTGTCTTTGGACTAACATCCATTAAAAAATTATTTACATTTTTTTTGGTCAAATTACAAAAATCACAGAAGTCACCAGAGTCAAGTTGATGTCCTTTGTAATGTACATAATCAACCAATAACCAATTTGCCCTCTACATTTAACCCATTTGTGCAGTGAAACACACACACACACACACACACACGGCTGTGAGAATTTGTGCCTGAGGTGGTGGGCAGCCCTTACCCACCGGTGCCTGGGGAACATGTCCTGTCTGGGGATTGAACCGGCAACCTTCCACCAGATCCTTACCACTAGGCCATGGCTACCCCCTAATACTCCATTACCATTCACAATAATAACAAACACATTTCCCTGTGCACAGAAAATCTCTTAACTCAAAATAATATAAACCATCAGGTGCTTAAGGTACTTGATTTAAATGCAAATCATTTTCATGTGACACATTACTGATCAAAAGTTTGGGGTCACCCATTACACTGTACATTTTCCATGACAGTACAAACTTTTACTTGAGAATGATTTTTTTTCTAACCATTCAGAGATGATGAAATTCACAAAAACTGCTGCTGCAGATGGTCAGTCATCTTTGGTAGAAGGTGAGGTAGGACAGTGTCACTGCTTTTTAGTTCAGTTTTGGTGTCTCCCATAAGTTGTTGACAGTGAGTTCATGAATTTTAGTACAACTTTTTACTTTCCCTGCAAGTTTTCCAGAAGGTATCATGAGATGTTGGAATATGGTGGATATGTTTTGCGATAGCATTAGTGGTTTACTGAAGTTGTTTATGGACTAATACCACCTATTCTAGTGATTAATAGTGTTTAGGTTGTTTATGGACTAATACCACCTATTCTAGTGATTGATAGTGTTTAGGTTGTTTATGGACTAATTTTTCTTATTCTACTGATTAGTAGTGCTTATTAAGGTTGTTTATGGACTAATATCACATTTAATAGTGATTGGCAGCATTTATGAAAGCTGTTTATCAACAAATATCTCATATTCAAGCAACTGATAGTGCTTATTGAGGTTGTTTATGGACCATACTATTCTAGTATGGTGACATTTCTACTTCCCATTAAGCCTCATATGGAATCAGTGTTGAACTTCTGGTGGAGAGTAAACAGCTGTGCTAAAGCCTATACTGTAGGTTACTAGTATAGGCTATAAGTACAGTGGAACCTTGGTTATTGCTTGCCCTGGTTATGTACAATTCTGGAAATTTTATCCCAGCTGTTGTTTATCCCCCTGGTTTTCTTTGCGTGTCTATGTCACTCGCCGTTAATTTTGCAATACTAAGCATCCACTCACACATTTCAAACTTCTCGTTGATAACGCTCAAAACTAAAACACGTCACACTAAAGCGACTGTGCACAGTGCTACTACCTGAAAGTGGTGCGAAAACAAATTGCATTGGAGAACCCAGATAACGGATGTACAAAACAAAGGCTGACAGCTAGACCCCACCAGCACTCTCTAAAACAGAACGTAAACCCATAAGCGTGATGTTAAATGTTCATTTATCCATTTCATTAGTCTTTTGTATTTATTTCTCATTGTGTTCTGTTTGTAAAACTATAGTTGTTCTATATAATTTTTTTGTTAATATTTTAGAATGTCCAGAACAGATTAATTGGATTTACATTATTTATTATGGAAAATATTGCTTTAGTTATTAGTTTCGGTTATCATCAGACACTTTAGACCAGATTAATGACAAAAACAGAGGCACAAAATTGACATTGTCCCATCTCACCTTTCTTCCATAGAAGACTGAATATCTGGAGCAGAAACATTTGTAGATTTTAGTCTCCAAACAGCTAGAAAACAGAATTTTCTTCAGAAATGTGTTTTTATGGAAAATACACATATACATACACATATACATATACATACACCTGTAGGTGATGCATTACCTCAACATAATACTGTCAAATGTAAAGCAAAAAAAACTAAAGTTACTGTAACTTATTTTAATTAACTGGAAATGATGTACACATTCAAATCAAGTAAAGTCAATGGTCTGTTTTTGTGTGTATCAGTAATAAATGTTGGCCTGTGTGTGAATGTGATCACTCCATCTGTTTATTAGGCAAGTGGGTCTGTAGTCCAGCAGGCTAACGCAGCAAATGCTCATGCATGGCCAAGCTGGGATTGTGGTGAAAAGCATGACATTTTTTTACTGTAATCTGACTTGGCAGAACATCCACTGCATGCAGTAATCTTCTGATCGCTCTGAAAAATCCACTTTTAAACTTATCACTGAGCCTTCATTTGATTTCAGTGATAACAATGAGGCTTGAGTTTTCTCCAAAAGAAGACAAGACGGGCACACGAACCTGACACACGAATGCTCACAGGCAACTTCTTCCCCAGGCCTGAGCCTCAGAACCAGCATTAAGCAGAATTAGAGCAGGTTTAGGTCTGAGCCCTACTGACATGGTCATTTGCAGAGGTGCCAAGGGGGAGCATTTTATTTCCTGTGCATGTACTTCAGCATAACTGGGTTATCACAGCTTACTATGTGCTGTGCATATAAAGCTATAAAACACCAAACGGGTCACATCATCTTAATTTCACTCACAGGGTCATGTTTTTAAAAAGCCAATATTATACATTTTTTTCTTAAATAAGAGTGTGATATACAGTAGCAGTCACACATTTTGACACACCATCTGGACATTGTGTTTTTTTTTTTTTTTAGTTAAAAATTGTTTACATTGTAGATTAATACTAAAGTCATCCAAACTATGAGGAAATATATATGTAATTATTTAGTAAACAAAACGGTTTAACAAAAAAGTTTTATATTTTACATGCTTCACAGTAGGCACCTCTTGCTTAGATGACAGCTTTCTTGGCATTTTCTCAGTCAGCTTTATGAGGTAGTCACCTGGAATGACTTTCAGTTAACAGCTGTGCCTTGTCAAGAGTTCATTACTTGCATTTCTTGCCTCTTAATGTGTTTGAGACATCAGTTGCGTGTCTACTTTGAAGAATCTAAATCTAAAACATTTGGTTTGTTTAACACTTTTAAGTTTACTACATGATTCATTATGTGTTCTTTCATAGTCTGGATGACTTCAGTGTTAATGTACAGTGTAATAATTTTTTTGAATGTGTTCGTACTTCTTACTGGTACTGTATTAAAATGTGCTCTGTACAGTACAGAACACAAATGGAAATGTTTTGAACGCAACATGGCTAGGACATCATAACCATGACCACACCTACCCTTTCCTAAAGCAAGCACAGGTATAACCGCTTCCTTTCCAAACATTCAAAGATCACCTTTTCTGACATTCCAAAGGATTTAAAATCAAATTTAACAGTTCTTCCATGACTTCTTTTGAAATAATTCAAAAACAGTGAAGACAATCATAATGGAGGTAATTTACCTGTATTAGTCTTAAAGGCACAGTAACAAAAATAGGCTGTATAATTCAAAAAGATAAGAGGTTTTAAACAGTCATGTAAAAATTAACTGTTTTTGGTCTGTAAGCAAATTCTTGAGAAGAAAATAATAAGAAAATGTAAAATGTGTTTAAAAATAACAGATGAGCAAACACCCACAGAGGCTTACACAATGACGTGTCCTGGCTTTATTGCTCTGGAGACAAAAATACAGGTGCATGCATGTAAACAACAGCATAAATAACATCTCAAAAATAGGACATTCATTCCTATGAAATCTGCTTTGTAAAAAAACAAGCCAAAACTCATTCTATTTAGCAGTCTACTACTGTCCCCTGCTGGTGATACGCGAGTAGTGGCATCACATAGGATTGATCATTGTAGTGTAAATACAACAGCAAAGGAAAGATGAATGAATATCTCTCCATGATCAGTAAAAATGTATTCTTAAGGCAAGTGAATGAAAGACATTGATCTAGAGCTTATACAAACAACCTCGGCCTGAAAATGGGCCTAACAATGTTTAATATTATTTTAAAAAATGCTGAAAACCTTTATGTATCTAAAAGGCCTAAAAAGCTTCAGTCAATATTTTCACTAATTCTTGATTTCCTATTTTGTCTTCTCCAGAGTAGCCAATAATGATAATCCTGCATCAAAACTCCATGACCTCGACAACTCAAATAGCCATTATTGTTGTATTACCACAGCCTTGTGTCATAAAATAATATTTAAAAAAAAAGAATATAAAAAGCATCTAATAGCACCTTTGGTTATTGTGAATATTACAATGGCAAGTCTGGTCATCTCGCATAACTAAAATAACATACATATATTATACAGACTCATATATACATCCCTATTGTATAGCATCGCCACATACACTTATACATTGGGGGTTATATGTGCTTCCACTCGTCTTTGGTAGAAAATAATAGCACTACTCTTATATTGCCATAAACCTGTGCATCCCTGAGGACCAACACAAAAGGTGAGTACATCCACACAATGGCATACTCTTCAACATATAACCTTCCATTTCCACAATGTCTCACTAAAAATGCCTGAAAACATGATGAAGAGTGTAGTGCTCGGTCTAGAATGTCCCATTAATGTGTGGTGACTGGAATACACTGCGCTCCATCGTTCAAGATCAATCCAGATACCATTAGGGTATTCTTAATGGCTGGAAACAAGGCTAATCGTTGTGTGCATCAGTCCCTTACTCACTTTTTCTCCTCTTGCATTTTTCAAACCCATCTCGATCCACTGCATCTGTAGCATACTGCAGAGTACCATAAACAATATTTCAGACATTTCCCTAGAACATAGACCTGTTTACCCTTGAAATACCTTTACAGCAGAGGCTAATGGGCAGATAAAGACATTTATCTCAGTGACTCCTATTATAAGCTTGTCTGCAGTCGATAGGTTTTCTGTAATTTTCTAAGCAACAGAGGCATCAAAATGATTGCTTGTGATAAATGTATGCTGGCTACGCTTGCAGAAGATGAGTGTAGACTGAAAAACGCAGGTATATTCCATTAATAGGCCACAGATTTATCAGCATGAGAAGGCACTTTAGATAACCGCAGTCCATTAAAGCTCATAACAATGCAAAGCTAAGGATACATCCCCAGTCCATCACTGTGACCTTATCCTTGCAAGCTGGCTAATAAGTAGACTTGAGTATCAAATTGTGGTATAATTTTCTGAAAGACTTTACTGTCCAATGACATTGGCAGCATTTGCATATCTACATAAGGCTCCGACACTGAATTACGTGACATGTCCTGGGTAAATAAAAAAATCCCAGATTCTTTTTACCCCCAAACATCAACACTGATAGCCAGTGATGGAGGGTGGGGGGTAGAGTCCAGTTTTTAGGCCCAGTGGAAGAGCTCTCCTAAATCATAAAGTGTGTGTAACCCTCCGCCCCTGTGACGATCACGTCCATCCAGATTCGCATGGCCTCAGGAGAAGGAGCCACCATGTAATACACACGATCGTGAGTCTTTACGCTGAACGTTAGGGATGGGTTTGGACTCTGGGGAGGAAGTAGAGAAAAAGAACATTCAGGCCATAAGGGAGCAGCAGTAGTGTGGAGAAAGCAGGGATGAGGAACTCTGCTATCATGTCAGAAACAAAGAAATAAGCAAACTGTGCTGGACTCTGGCCTTCGGTTCACCACCCTGACTTAAAGTGTCTCTAAAACTACATCTTAAATTTCATTTCTGTTTAATTAATTACCAAATATTATTAAATGGACAGTCAATCTGAAAGATGCCCACATAAATCACATTATTCCACACTATTAACTTATTAGCTAATTATTTTGCTTCATTAAAAACAGCATGCTGTGATTATTAGATAACTTTATGACATTTTATAAAAGCAAAAGCTAAAATCAAGTTTTAATTTTTGGACTGTTCGAGATTAATAATCAGTGAAATATTTACCTTATGTGCATTCTTTAAATGGTCATAATACACCTCCTCTATGGCCTGGAAGTATATGACTCCCTTCAGCTTGGCCTCATGCTTATCTAAAACCGCAACAAAGACATGAAATCAATACTGATCCATTTTAGTCTGACAGAAGCTCATGAATGCTGCTGGTGCACATGTGGTCATGTACATCAGTCTGACCTGCGTAGTAGGACAGTGTCCTGCGGTTGCGGTCGAAGACAAACCAGCGCTTCTTCCAAGTCTTGATCTTGCCACCCATCTTGATGAGGAAGCCACGGCAGGTCTTCTCCGTGATGGACACGTGGTAGCAGGTCTCGATACTGTGCCCTGCTGATTCAATGTGGCTCCGCAGGTCAAAGTCGTCCTTCCTCACGGGCAGGTAGCGAGTCAGCGGCCGAGACTGGGTTGGCAGGGGTCAAAGGTCAGACCAAGAATATCACAGAAGGTACACTGACATTTTTGATCAAATTATTTGAATGTTTTTTATTAAAAAGTCATTAAATTAATCAAATGAGCACTTTCACTTTAAATACAATCAATACCTTAAAATCAATGCCGTCAATACCTTTCATAACCTTAAATATACTAATACAGTCAGCCCAGCCTTGGCTGGAATAACAAAAGTGTAATTTAAGTTGTGTAATTACTTGTTAGCTACATTAACCTTATGTAGGGTTCCTGCACATTTTGCAAGTCTGTATTTTTTGGTAAAATTTTCAATACATGACCTATGTTTTAGTCTCTTTTATAAATAACTAGAAATAAGTTAAATTATATATATACAAAAATCACACTGTCTATCCAGCCTCATTCACTCTGTGCACAGTAATGACTGAATGCAGCTGTATGATTTCCTGATGCAATTTATGCAACTAAAAATAAAATTTTGTGATGACTGTCCAAATTTGGTAGTTATAAGGGACTAGAAGAGTAAGAAAATTATACACTTGAGAGCTGCAATATTATGCTTTATGATGACGTAAAACAGTCTGAATCTTTAATTCAGAGCTTATATGTAAAGAAAGGCGGCAGATGGAGGTTCATTCTGTGTTGTGTTTAAATGACCACTAGATAGCGGTGTTGTAATCAGCCCTTAGTTTGTTCAGTGACGCACCATCTTTCTTGCCTTGCTTTTGACATCAAACTTGCTCTGGCCTGCACTCTTTCACACCGTGCACAACACCATTACCATTTTCTTACTCCTCTAGTCCCTTATAACAACCCTGTACTTGAGATTCTGAATTTTATATTTTAGTACACAGAATATGGACAAAAGTCAGGAAACAAAAATATATGTCCATATTTTCTTTTTTCCCCGTATTTATCCAGACCTGGAATCAAAGTTCATATTTTTCCTTCCTGCATCAGAACCCTGCTCATAGCTCCAGTGCAAAATGAAAGAAGTGAACTCTGTAGAACAAACACGTTTTGGCTGATTGACCACGTGGGTGAGACTAAAAAAAACTGTGTACACACATCTTCACTGTTTCTCTCTCTTACCTGAGCCCTCTGCTTCTCCCGCAGCTTCACCTCCCTATCAATGAGCTTCTGACGCCTGCTCGTCTCCTCTTGGAGCCGCTTCTCCAGATCTTCTCTCCTTCTCCGTTCTTCCTCCAGAGCCTGCCGCCGCACTTCTATCTCTCGCTCCTGAACACACACACACACACACACACACACACACACACACACACACACACACACACACACACACAGTGAGAGAGAATGAATGTGGACCCTTTGCTTCCTCCGATACCCTTTTTCCACAACAAAACATTGAACTTCTTTGCATCTGATATCCCTGACAATTCTGTGGATATATACTTGGCACTGCCTTTATATGTTCTTCATTAGCCAAACTGACAATCTAAGTCTGCATCGTCTAATCCTGTGATGCCCAATCCTCATCCTGGAGATCTACTACCTTGAAGCATTTACCTCTGATATACAGGTGAACATGAAAGCCTTCTTTATCCAGGATGAGGCGTGTTAGATTAAGGTTGGAGCTAAACTCTGCAGGGTGGACGATCTACAGGACCAAGACTGGGCATCCCTGCTCTAAACCTCTAGACATGCATCTGAAAGCTTTACCCCAAATCCTCACAGCACTATCAGAGCCTCTGCAGCCTCCCATGACAGGACACAGGAAGAGTGGTTAGTTTCCCACAGTGAATGGGCCCAGTTTGTTCCTCTTTACGCTCGAGCGGTGCACTTCTAACAAGTAAATAAGCATGCAGTTAAAGAGCTGTAAAGCCCTTTAGCAAAGAGGAACTTGTTTAACAAAGGAGTTTATAGCTCTCAGCTGGAGTGGACTGTGGCCAGTTTGCATCAGCTATATACCGTATACCCAGCAGTATCCAAAACATCTGCTTGTCCAACAATTCTTCCAGAATCGAGGATATTAACAAGGAGCTGATCACCTTTACTACAGAACAGTCTCTACTATCAGCCTCTAAGAAGTTTTATTACATGCAGTAGTGTTGTTGCTGGGATCTTTTGAGTGCATTAGTTTGGTCAGGCTGGTGTTAAAGCTACATTTCCTTGAGCTCTGACATTTAGGGCAGATATTAAAGAGACACCACAACCAACACGCAGCATCCACCTGCGTACAGAATAATGTGACAGCAGTCAGAGTGGAGTTTTATCCAGGAAATCAGGGAAACATCCAAAAATGGCCTTTTGGTCTTTTCCTGGCCTCAGAGAATCTGAAAGTCGACAACATGTATAGTGTCTCTGAGGTACTGGGAACCACTACAGACAGCAATAGCAGCTCCAGGTGTCCATCAGCCATGCAAGGGTTCTTTCGAAGTCTTCCTCAAAGTACTAACCAGAACTCAGAAGTGGAACAGGAAAGCTTCAATTATGCTACGACCAATGAATGCAAGTACCTGCCTCTTAATTTACATGAACTGCAAGACAAATCAGCCAAAATGAAAAGAATTAATTGGCTCATTTTGGGGTGCCAGTGGCTTGGTGGTTCGCACGTTTGCCTTGGTCTTGGGCTTTCTCTGGGTTTTCCTCCCACAGTCCAAAAACATGGAGGTCAGGTGACTGACATTGCTTACTCTAAATTGTCCTGGTGTGAGGGTGTGCACCCAGCAATGGATTGGCACCCTGTCCTAGATTTAGCTACTGTAATGCCCTGCACCCAGTAAACGAGTAAGGGACTCACTGCGACCTTGATCAGAATTAAGCAGAAGAAAACTGATGAATGGCCAATTTTGTTTTGAGCAAAAATTTACAGATCCAGTCTTGATCAATTCCTGCGGTGCATCCCTAGAATGGACCTAACTATGTACGTTTCATTAAGAAAAGCCCTTACACTTGACAAAAGTCCTGGTCAACCTCCTCAGTAACATCTAAAAAATGTCTATATAAGTAGAGGTGGGTAATCCAGGTCCAAAAAGTAAAAATCCATCCCAGGATTTTGCTCCAACTTAATGTGTGTCTCTGCTGCAGCATATCTGCAGCAGAACCAACAAGGCAGTTGAAACAAAATCCTGGGGTGGATTTTTACTTTCTGGACCTGGATTACCCACCTCTGTATATAAGTCTATATGTGAGCATGCTGGCCATTTTTTTCATCGTTTAACTTGCACAGTTACAAAACAGTGAACCTCAGTAGTGCTGCAAGTCTTAACATTAACATGTACTACAAAAGGATAGACTGATTGAAGGCCACAGTTAGGTACAGTATGTGTGTGGCGTAAACACAAATGCACAAAAGAGAAACAAGTGTATGGTCTATTTTGGACATGCAGTATATCTAATGGTGTGGCTGAAGGATTTATGTTTACCCTGTGTTCCAGAAGCCGGTGTTTCTCAGCCTGAGCCTCACGCAGCAGCCGCTCCATCTCTTCTATCTTGGCTGCATTAGAGGTGCTGGCACTGTGCAGAACAAATGATATGAGGCGTGATTTTCTCCTTCATTACTACAGACCTACCACCCACGGCACAGACAATCAGACAGTACTACACAGCATGAGTTGCAGTGACTCCCAAAAATATCTTCATTTCTGGAATTAACACACACTCCTCTATTGCAGATGGCAGAAGGAATCAATAAAGCTGGTCAGTGCTGGAATGCATTAAGCCCAGGCGGCGAGCCGGAGAGTGCAGACCAGATTCAGATTCCGATGCTTTCCACTCTTCAAAACTTCAAAAGCAACACGTGGAACAGATCGAAGCAGTCCCTCCTCCTCCTCCCTCTAAAGCTCTCCACTTTCCCTCTCCACTAAACCCTCAGTCTCCTCTCCAACCTCCCAGACCCATCCCTCACTGTCCAAATCTCAGCTTACTTTCAACCTTGGCCTACATGATATTCCCATTAGTCTAAAAGAACTCAACCAGTCACAACAGATTTGCTTCTTTAGTTTTGGACCAGAGCTGTGAGGCTAATGTTGCTAACAATTCAGAGAATCTTACAACCCACCAATGTAGTGTGGAAGCTGCTGAAATCACTACACACTTGCCTTACACCATTTTATCTTGTTAAACAGTTTCACACATTTATTTTTGTGCTTCCTGTGACTGCATGACAATCTGTTATCTGTGACAATGGACAACAGTTCTAAGGATGCTGCAGTTTCAAAATAGTTTTGAGAAAAAAAATAAGGGAGTTAAACTAAAATGCATTGCTGAGATGCAAATGAGTCTCTCATTTGCCATATTTCATAGAATCCACCATCAATTATCAAAACTAGACATCCGAGTGTGTTCTATGAGAATCAAGTGGGTGTGGCTTATCTTATATACACACCCACACTCAAATGACAACTTTTTTAAATCTTAAAACTGCTTAAGCATTATACTTCAGCTTATTTTGTTAATTGAATTGAAACGTGACCTCAGATGGCAACTCAGTTTTACTTTCACTTTGATGCTCGTTGCTAGGAATGTTAGGCTGACTCTTCTAGTATCGAATTATAGAGGTTCTCAATGGTTAATGGTGATATTTAGAGTGCAGGTCAGCAGATGGCTGATATATTGTCAATATCATATGTTGTGTTGATTTCAAGTTGTGCCATGTTCTGTCTGTCTACTATAAACACACAATAATAATAATAATAATAATAATAATAATAATAATATGGGTTACACGTTTCTTTTTTTAAATTTTTAAATTTTAATGCCACCTTGTTTTTTTTATGTTCGTCAGTGAAGAATTATTTTCAGTGTAGAAGTACCACAATGGTGTGACTTAACAGGCTAACTTAATAAAATTGGCATCTCACTATATGTCATGTCATGTCATACGCCGTCATCGCTTCGCGATGGTAGGCTGCACAGACGAGTCGCTCACTATATATTATTTAATAAAAAAAATTACAATCCGTGTGAAATATTCCTAATTAATAATCAATGTCATTAATTATTAGAAATACATGTAAAAGTTACTGAATTAAAAGTGTAAAAATTTTTTTAATGTGTAAAACATAAAAATGTATAGGACCTTTCCCCCCCCCCACACACACACAAACAAACCTAACTAAAACAGTTATGATTTCTGTCAATATGTATTTTTTTAATAATAAAAGGTTTTCATTACTTGGCTTACTGTATATCACAGTGGGAGGTATAAAAATACATGATGTGTATATCAATGTATATAGTCTTTCTCACGTTTTCCTTTATTTCTGCAAGACTTCATGAACTCATACTGCCCATGACGTGATGGAGACACTGAAATCATCGGACACCTCAAACAGATCCTGAGTGCTCCTCACTGGCAGGTGTGAGTCTACTCTGACCTCCAGCACCAAAACAGTGTCCTGCAGCTGTGGCTGGACCTACTCTGCATTTAATGTGAAAGTGTGCACCATTAGGTCAACCCTAATTACTGTAGTACACACAGAAGTATAATCATGGCTCCAGAACCTACTAGTTATTACCACAGACATAAAACCAGCCAAGCCACAGCTCGAACTGGTCCAAACCAGCATGTAGACATGAACGCAGCACACTCAACATGCTCTGGCAACAGCAGCTGACTAATAACAGACAGACTGAGATAAATCTTCAGTCCTTTCATCCCTGCTTTCTTTTCTTTCCCTCTTTCTCTCTTTGGCATCCATTTGGCCAACATCTGCATACATTCTCTCTCTCCCTTCATCCCTCAATCACAGCAGCATCAACAAAGTGTTCCTTACCTGCGATGATGTAAATAAACTGTAGCCATAGTCACTCTACAGCCTGCAGAACCCAAAGACAGCTAGAACGTGACAGCACTGAAGCAACACAAAGAATTATGCAGCCTCCCCGCGCTCTGCTGTTGATTACATTCAAACTGAAGAAAAAAAAATCCAAAATCTGTTTCCTCCGACTGTTCCTGCTGTAACTCGAGCCCCCCCAGTCTGGGATTGAGTGATGGAGGGGGTTGAGGGGGGGTCCTGATTCTCTAGAGCTCTGGCCTCAGGTCCAGCACACGCTTTACATTAATCCAGCATAGCACTCATATTACATCAGCACCGGGTCTCAGCACACACACATTTGTTTTTATACTTTGTGAGGACGTGGAGCCATGTTCCATATGTATTATATGTTACTGTATTACATTACTGCACTACAGACATAAGCTATATGTAGTAAGAGTAAACCCATCCTTAACTTCAGCAGCCAAAAAGAAATGTGTTGTAAACAAAGAAAAATGTGCAATCAATTTACAATCAGCTTGTTGGTTCTGATGTTGTAGGTTAACACAGTTTTTCTCTGTAAATGTACAAGAATGTGTAGAATGTACAATAACAAACATACACGCATATGTCTGCTGTAAGACATGATCTCATACAGGCTTGTCACATTTTCTTTTGTAAAGCTCTCCCCACTAATCACCAGTCTCAATAATCTACAAGTACAGTTTTAGTGTAATCTGTACTGTAACTGTACTGAAAATGATGAAAAAAACTTTTCTGATATTAAATAATTGTCTTTAACAGTCACATCACTGCTGTCAGAACAAAATCTTGTTTTTTAAAACTTGTACCTTCACAGGAGAAGAAAAAAAACACTCAACATCTATTAGATGTCAAAGGAATGTTTATGTTTATAGATCTACTCAAGACTTCTCACACAAGGTACTGCCCGGCAATATTTAGGGCTGCTCTTTGGTGGAAAGCACAGGATAACATTTGACAAAGGGACTAAACCCACCCCCCCACCCCCGCCCCTGAACTGACTGTCTTTAAATCTTAGTAACACCTCTGGTCCAGCTGAAATGTACAAATTATATAAAAAACGTAATAAATAGCAAAAATAAAGATTAAGGTTTCCCCCCAAAAGCAACAGTATGCACTCCTGAGTACTTCTGAAAGACTATTAACTACAGGAAGAGTGGAGAATGATACCTGATTTTGGCTCAGTTCAGCTGTGATGTCTGACTGTAGAAATCACAGCAGTGTGGACAGGAACACTGAGAAGGTGCTAAAATCAGTGTTTGTTCATTCAGTGTCAGATGAGTAGAACATCAGTAAAGGAGAAATGGACGGTAACGGCTGACCTGGATATATTGTCAGGTGAGCAGGCAGAGATGCTGGTCTCCATGCTGTCTGAACTGTCCACACTGAGCGTGTCAAAGGCGTGCCCGTTGTCACGGTAACCCAGAGAGTCCAGGTAGACGTTGTTCTGAGAGGCGGCACGACCGGTCAGCTCGTTCAGTCTCGACCGTTCTTCTCCAACAATCTGCTGACTGTACCCTGAGAGAGAGAGAGAGAGAGAGAGAGAGAAAGAAAGAAAAGAGAATGAAAAAGAAAAAAGTTAAAGAAAAAAAGAAAATGAGAAAGAAAAAGTTAAAGAAAAAATGAAAAAAAAAAGAGAGAAAAAATTAAAATAAAAAAAGACCAAAAAAGACAAACAACAAAAAAAAGAGAAAAGGAGAAAAAGAAAAAGAGAAGGAAACGAAAGAAAAAAGAGAATGTAAAAGAAAAAAAGTTAGACAAAATAAAAAAAGAGAAAGAATAAAAGAAAAATAAGGAAAAAATTAAGTGCAGAAAGAAGAGAAGAAAACGAGAGGATACAACAGAGAAAGTGGGGAAAGCAGAGACAGACAACAGTAGAACATTAGAACCTGTTGAAATTACATCAACACAAACTTAAAGCAGACTCTGTCCATCATCCTGTTACACAGTCAGTGACTTAACGTCTTTCCCTCTTTTCATTTACCTGACCGTGCAGCAGCACCTTTCCCAAGAGTCCATAGCTCTCCATGCTTGCCGGCCAGACCACTGCCCAACGCCTGGGCCTGCAGCCCCTCTCTGTCCCCACACACACCAGCCACCGTGCAGCAATTCACTCACCACAAACCTCAGACAAGCTGATCCTGAACCACCTTCACTTACGAGTCCTCAACAACAAAGAAGCTTAAAGCTCACAGATTTACTGAAAATCAACTCAGTACAGAAATAAGTGATGTTCTATAGACAGACACATCACCTCTGAGTCAGTAGTGAGTTGTGTGTGACTCTGAGGATGTGAGACAGTACAGGAACCTTGATAGGCATCAAACAGATCAGGCACGAGGACAGCCCCACCCTGCTGATGACCCGGCCCAAGGGAAGCCCAGATAATGCCGCCCTCTCACCAAAACAAACACCCCAACACAGCACCCACTAGAACAGCAGGACATCAAAGCCATTGTGTTCTTAAAAATAAAATGTACTTGGCATTAACTTTTATTTTAATCTTTACATTATTTGGAGGCTCTTGATCCCTTAAAACAGTTCATACTCACACATCTCACTTCTTTAATGAACCATCTCCTGAAAACCGAAAGAGGTTCTTTTAAGGACAGAACCACTTCTCTACTTAAAAGTTTCTTTACATGGTGAAATGGATGTTCTCCATAATGGAGAATCTGTTGTTTATGGTATATTCGAGGTTGAGTAAATGGTTCTATATGGTAACAAAAAGAACCCGATTGCTTATTTATGTGAAGGTTTTTTAAACTTTTAAATGTTCTTCATAGCCAAGAGTAGTTTGTCTATGGTATCACCCCAAACAAGTCCTAATAAAAGCTACTTTTACTGTTAAGAGTAGCTTTTACACTGTGCAAAACTTCTTCCCACATCTCAGTAAGAAACACAGATCTACACCACTATTAATACACATCTACTGGAAGGTTCCTTAAGAAACCAAAGTTCTAGGACACTGCTCCTAAGAACCTTTTAGAGAGTTTCATTTTTAAGAGCTGCTTTTATATACAGTACATGGAAGCTCTGACATTTTCATTGTCATTTATGAAGTCAATGCTTTACAGAATTGGAAGGTTCGAGGGATCCAAAAAAGCAGTCAACATTCAGATCAGTAGCAAATGTCTTGTATTAAATAAATATCTGATGTAGTAAAGCCAGAGCTGCATTCAGTGTTTGTGGACTGATAAGGAGGTTCAGTCCAGTGTGAGGTCAACCAAGACACAAGTGCCCATCTCTAATAACACAAGAGTATTTCCTGCCTCTCATCTCACCAACATTTTTCCACTATCTCAGCAAACAAATAAACAAATCCAGAAAGTCTCCGCCCACATACATTAACCCTCCCACATCTGTAATTATAAGGTACTACAAGTCTGGATGCACTGACTTAGAGAAGCCGTTTCCTTATTTTCCTATTGTCCACACTTTAGAATACAAGAAAAGTATGAAACTATTTTACACAAGTAATTTGCCTGGAAAAAACACATACAAGAAGTGTTGATATACAGTGTAGCACTGAGATTTTTAACCCTCCATTCTACATGTGTTCTGTTACTTGACCAAGCTAATCAAGAATAACATGATACCAAAATGCCTGTCAACACTCTTATTTCGCTGTTCCACAATACACAAAAACATACAGATGAATGTAGCTGACCTGCAGTAACAGTTGTACATAAAATAGCAGCTAGTGTGCAGCAAAATGTTTAAATGGAGCAATGGACCTATCCACAGCACCTGGGGAGCAGTTGGGTGTTAGCAGCCTTGCTCGCATTGTATTGGTTCATGTCCAGTCCAATCCCAGCTCACCTACTTGTGTGAGTGCAGCCAAATAAAATATTAAATAAAACAAAAATATTATTTTAAAAATATAATTTGTACCATTTGTTTTGATTTATATACTGTTAACTAATAAACAATGCATGTAAATCTGTTGTATGAAAGCAGTATACCACTCAAATTCATGCTGTTATACTGAATATCAGCACAGCTGTGACCTCCATACTTCTTTTACACAGGTTTCTAATAAAGTTTCACAGAGATGTTGCAAGTTGTGAAAACATTTAAAAAGTTAACAACATAATGTTTCAAATGCTAGAAAAGGTAACAACGTTACGTTTCAAACATTTCAAAAACAGGTAACAAATATTTATATTTGTGCTACAACTTTCAAGCATTTAAGTATAAACCTTAAAAATGTTACAGGCATTATGACTGCCATGATTAAATGATGATCATGATGACTTAACTGATGATTAATTGCCATAGTAAAAAGAATTAAGTAGTATAAGTATAAGTCTTCTTTTGTCTAGTGTGTAACTATTAGTACAAACCTAAGCGGCCAATTGAACTGATCAATCCTGAAACAAACAAACAATCCCAAATATCCCAAATTATAGACTAATTAGTTTGAGTAAATTACTATTAGTAGCAGTATCAATATTAAATAAAAAAAAGGCTTGAAATATAAAATGAATATAAAATGACAGTTTACCTTTCTGAATCAAATTATGAACAAAAATTCACTTTTACATGATATTCTAATTTTTGGATGCAGTATTAAATATATTTGATGATGTGTCATTAGCTGTGTATTTGAATAGTTTGAGTATGATAGATTTCAATTAAGTGTTTTTATTAAAAATAGCTAATTTTACCACTGTTTAGTTTTTAAAAGAAAAAAAAAAGTGGCTCAATATCAGCTGACACAAATGATCTATATCAGAGTCAGGAAAGAAAAGAGGACGTCATCTCATTTCTAGTTTGCGTCAACAATTAGATAAAGCACATATTCAATCACATGTTCAAACTTATTAAAATGTATATTAGTTGACACCTAGTATGTACAAAATCAATTTATTACTGTCTGTTACTTCTCTGCCAGTACCTTCTCTGAAAGACATGCAAGATGCCAGAAATGGTACTGAATGCCAGGTATTGAATGTCTCACCACTCTATGAAAGCATTTAATGTGCCCAAGGCTCTATGACAGGATGCACTGTTCTTGCCAAAGGCTCCAGTGACTTCTCAGTATGAAAACCACATCTCCAATCTGCATTCACTTCACCCATATACACACACACACACACACACACACACACACACACACACACACACACACACACACACACACACACACCACTTATAACAGGACCACAACTAAAATTAAAACCAAGCAAATCTAAAACACTACATGCCAAGGAAGATAAGAAGGATTTCCCGCTTTCCATACAAGTTTCTAGCCTTGTATGTATTGCCAACACAAAAATCTGCCATGCACTATGGTGACCAGATACTACGGTTTCTCCCACTGCAGAGACACTGGATTCAGTTACAGCTGCTGAGCTGACCATGGACTGCGGCATATGAAAAATTTCATAATTATCAACTTTAAGGGACTAAAAAATTCAGATTACAGATACTGAGGACACTGAACATGATCATAAATTATACAGAACATTTAGCAACACTACTTTAGGCTAAAAGATTCATCATAAACTTTCATACATAGATGACATTTCTATAGTACTTTCCTAAACTTTGGCACTCCTTAGAGACTCCCCTCAACCATCATCCAAGCACAGCATCCTCCTGAATGATGTAATGGCTGTCTCAAGAACTCTCACCACACAGGAGCTTTTAGACAGAGAGGGGAGCAGTGACTAAGTTTGTTTTTAAAGATGGGGATGATTAGGAATGGAAAATTAAGCCAGAACATTGGGGTTACACTCCAACTCTTTTAGAGACGATGCCCATTTGAAAGATTACGCCATTTATACAGTGCAATGTCCTAATCACTGCACTAGGGTGTTTAGATAGAGTTCCATAGAGGTCTCCCATCCAAGTACTAACCTGAGACAGACCTGCTTAGCTTCAGTTTGCATGATTGTTATGGAAATCATCCACAATAAAGGATCTATTTATTAAATTTCATCAAAATGGGCAAAATTAGCCTTTAGTTGAGACGAGGCCTACTGGAATAAAAAAAACATATGTAGGTTTATGTCTACACTAAGTGTTAAGCCTACACTAAAGTGTTACCAAACACTTCTACTGTTTTTTGTTTTTTAGCTCTTTATTTACCATCAGTTCAGCTCACAGTTGCTGTATTAAAAAACTATTTTCATGATAAATGTTTCAGTGACAGAGCCGTGCCACAGTCCCAGATATCACTGCAGTGAGAATGGTGTTAAAGTGGGAGCACTGCATTGTGGGCTGTGAAGAGCTCATCCCTACCTTTCTTAGACTTGCCTGTAGGACAGAGTGAATATCCAAAATCAGATGATGTCACACTTCAGTAGAAAATGCCATTATTTACTGTGTACTACACATTATTGTAAACATACTCTGTGTGTGTATCCTCACCCTTGTGCAGACGCCGTGTCTCAGTCTCTTTAGGAGACACAGTGAGGACCCGGTTCAGCACACTGCCACAGCTGGAACTCTGAGCCAATGGCAAGTGAGACTGAAAATAGAGGAAGAACACAAAAATATCCTGATAAGCCACGAGACCTTCAAAATATGTTTATGTTCTATTAATCCAACATCAATTTATCTTATTTGTTTTAAGTTTTGTACTTATTTATCTTAAATCAAGTCTGATGTCTTGTTTTACTGTTTTCTGACCTTTTTTTCAAAGGTTATTTATTTCATATTGTAAAACATATTAGGCTGCCCATGAGAATAAAATGTGTGATAGAAAAAATAAATTAGGAAAAAGTGATAAATGGCCTAAATCGATGCAAATCAAATTTTGCTGAATTTAACATATGGACAAAAACATAAAAAGTTAAATACATACAAATTTTTTTTTTTTTTAAATGTGCCATAACACAAGCACAGGCCACATATTGCAATTCCTTCAGTAAATAAAAGAGTAAGAATGAGTTAAAATGTGCAGATGTTTGTTCTCTGTAGAAGTTAACATTTGAGCAGGAGTATGCAAACTGTATGAAGTGTGTGTGTGTGTGTTTGTAAGTACAGTGCCTTGCAAAAGTATTCGGCCCCCCTTGAACTTTTTCACATTTTGTCACTTTACAACCACAAACTTAAATGTATTTAATTGAGATTTTAAGTGAAAGTCATACACAAGAAGTGCTGTTTACAAGCTTACATGGCTTCTGACAAACTAAACAGCACTTCTTATGTCTTCCTTTCAACAATAGTTTTCTTCTTGCCACTCTTCCATAAAGGCCAGATTTATGGAGTGCAGACTTATAGTTGCCCTGTGTACAGATTCTCCTACCTGAGCTGTGGATTTCTGCAGCTCCTCCAGAGTGACCATGTGCCTCTTGGCTGCGTCTCTGACCAGTGCTCTCCTTGCTCAATCTGTCAGTTTAGGTGGACGGCCATGTCTTGGTAGGTTTGCAGTTCAATTCAATAGTGTTCTCTAACAAACCACTGAGACCTTCACAGAACAGGTGTATTTATACTGAGACTAAATTACACACAGCTGGACTCTATTAACTAATTAAGTGACTTTTGAAGGCAACTGATTTCACTGGATTTTGTTTAGAAGTATCAGAGTACAGGGGCTGAATACTTTTGCACGTCACACTTTTAAGATTTTTATTTGATTCAAATTTTTAAAACCATGTATCATTTTCATTCCACTTCACAATTATGTGGTATGTTGTGTTGGTCTATCATTTAAAATCTCAATAAATTACATTTACATTTGTGGTTGTAAGGTGACAAAATGTGAAAAAGTTCAAGGGGGCCGAATACTTTCGCAAGGCACTGTATGTGTGTGTGTGTGTGTGTGTGCGCGCGTGCGTGTGTATTCTCACTTTAGAAGGCAAGTTACGGCCCAGGGTCGCACAGGTGAACTGAGGGCTAATGCTCGGCTGGGTCTTTTTCCGAGGAAGTGTGTCACACATGTGGCCATCCTTACCCAACCTCTTCCTCTCCTCCACAGTTCGGAAATGCTAAGGAGGATACACACAATCTTACATGAGGTCACACATTGTACATGTACACAGGCACACAGAAAGTGCTCATGTGCTTTACCTGCCTGTGGCGTGGGTGCTTTTTGGCAGGGAGAGGTGGAGGGGTGGAGTCAGGGAGAGGAGAGGGATTTAGATAGGTGACCATGTCCTCCGGCCAGTGCACGGAGGGGGGTTTGGGGGTGGTACGAGAGCACGAAGAGAGAAAGGAGGAGAAACATGGAGGGCAGACCAGCGAGGAAGAGGAGACATAGAGCTTTGCAAAGGGCAAGAGGAAAAAAAGAGCAGTCTCAACCCTGATCACAGAACATGAATCTCTTATAGTGGTGGTTTGACTCAAAATCACATTTATACTTGATCTGCTTTTAGATAATATCAGAAATATTTCCTATTTACACTCATTCCATACATCATCAACTTTAAGACATCTCCTACAGGTTTTCAGTTTCTATAAAATTATATTTTTACCATCTATAAAATTATAAGATTACCAACCCGAAGTGTCAGATAGAGGGATTTAAAGCCCCCCCCAGAGTTGGGCTGCAGAGCAGAAGAACTACATTATCTGGAGTGATGGAGCCCTATTCAGTACCTTTGTGATAAGCTGGAGTGGAGTTCATGACCCAGAACTAATGATCCCACTAATGCTCTTGTGGCTGAAAGCAAACAAATACTCACAACAATGTTCCAACAGCTGGTGTAAAAGTGGGACGAACACTGTACAAACCTCTTAAAATCACCATCCAGCATCAAAGATTCATTACATTTTCTAAGGGTGTTTTCACTCCTGTAGTTTGCTCCTCTGGTCTGAATTCATTTAACTTGAGTGTTTCTCTGCTATTTGGTTTGTTTTCAAACAGGCACAAACCTAAACGCACCAAAAGGACAGGACAGCGCTGCGTGACACTAGGAACTGTCAGGTAGGATCACGTTCTTACCACAAGCAAACCACTTCAGAGTTCGTTTGGGACCGGACCATGACCACTCCTCTCAAAATGCCTTAAACACATACAACAGAGAGGAGTTGAAATAGAGAAAGCTGAAACCCTCTGTGTTCTACTCAGGTTGTTCATTCCTGCACAGTCATATCAGAACGTTATGACCACTCCTGCTTTGGCTGGTCGGCCAGGGCAACACAGATGCCATGTGACAGGGATTGCTGCACATACAAATAAGCGACCACACCAGTCAGTTGTAGCCAAGTCAAAAATGTTGACTGATGTTCAAAAGGGAAGGATAATAGAGTACCAGGCAACGGGTGGGTGAATCTTGAAAATCGCCAACTTTGAGGGATGTTATAAAGCCATCGAAGTGAAGGTGTACCAACAATTGTACTTTTGTCAATTTTTTAGGCAGCACTATGCCATGGAGTGTGAGAAATGACATACACAAGTCTAGATAAGATCATTTAAAAAATGTATCTACTTTGGGCCCCGAGTGGCTAAACAGACTGAAGCTGATGCTACAATTACAAGATCATGAGTTCTGCTGGTCATCGGCAGTTGGGGCCTCAGAGAACTGGGTGGGTAAGATGGTACTCTCTCCCTATCACTGCAAGTAATGTTCATTGGCTCAGGTGTCTGCCAGCTGATCCATCAGCCTGGGGATCCTGAGCTTTCCTCCAAGTGTGTTGGCTGCTCAGTGATGATGTATCATCAACAGTTCAAAAAGAAGTGGTGGCTGAATTCACATCCATCGAAGGAGGGTAACGTAAGTCAGGGACATTGCAGATGCACATTGCATTAGTAGAGTCCTAGTGGATGGATGGGTAGGTTGATTGGCTACCACTACACTATGGGAAAAATTAAAAAACAAAACTTTATCTACTTTAAAGCATTTGTATAAAGAATTAAGAGTTTGCACAATGCTAATTGGTAGCTGTAAGCATGCATTTATAGTTTTCAACATGTTGATTCAGTGCAAACCTAAAAAAGTAAATGCTAGACTCCCTACATGACTAAGCTGAAGGACGACATGAGTGTAAATCTGAATTTTGGCCAAACCATCACTTTAAGTATTGTAAACAAACATTAATCATGGCAAAGAAAGAAACACTAACTCACAAATAACCTAAATGACAGTATAAATAAAGCTTCCAGCGGTCACATGTGTAGGTTCCACATCAACACGCACACACCCGTTCACACACCTCGTCCTCTCCAGATGGGGGGCTTCTGTCCTCAGGACTAGGCCCAGGGCTGCGATCAGGCTCAGAGGCAGGGGCTTCAGGGGAGGGCTGTGCTGGGGCAGGGAGGGGGACTGGGGTGGGGTCTACCCCAAGCTGGGAATACAGTTCATTGAGCTCACTGACTGTGACATAGCCCTGTGGAAAAGACCATTTAAAAAAGAGGAGGGGCAGGGTTAACAGGGCTGAAAGGAAAGACATATTAGAGTAGGTTAAATCATCACAATAGATGGCAAGCATTAAAAACAGTCATTTGCGATAAAGAGAATAAACTGCGCTCAGTTAAACTGTGTCCATCACCCAAAGAACATTATGCTGATATGCAGAAGTTTGCTTTTTAAAGCAGTGCACCATGGGATGCAAAACTGAACTTGGCATCATGCAGGCCCATGCAGTGCAAGCCCAATGCTAGCAGGATACCTCAATGCTTTTGATGGACAGAGTGGAGAAGAGAGAAGAAAAGGCCAGGAGGTCAGCAGAAGGTAGAGGAAGGCATGTGTGGGCGTGGCTAAAGTCACTACCAGACTGACACACATCAGCCAATGAGGAACCACCCTGGAACACAGGGAAAGAGACCCTATTTCCATAATGAAGTTTCTATGTTGATCACCATGGCACATTCCAGCTTTAAGGTGACCCTACACAGGGGCATGTGATGGGTGAGAAGATGAGGGTCCTAGTAGTCCTACTCAAACCAGCATTCACACTTTAGAAGTGCCTGGAGAACATGTAGCATAGAAAGAAGTCCAGACTAACACTGCATGTGTAGTCCACTAGAGAGAAACATCCCATAGTCCTTATCTTTAGTGAAGGACTATGAACAAATGCCAGATGCGCTGTACTTGATATCTGAGGTTTCACTTACCTCCTTCATACTGAGCGGGTTAACAGGGAAGCCCCGCCCTCCTGTAAGCTCTGCATACTTCTTCTCTAATCTAACTAGATTCTCCTTTTCCTGTGAAAAAAGATTTGACACTTAATGAAGATGAACACACTGATCACTAACGTACTGTCAGCTAAAGGAGCATTTTTCAACTTATTCTACATCTTGTGTCTGTAGCACATGGCTGATTATCTCAAAGTTGTCCATTTTTATAGGCAACACTGTGCCATGGAGTGTGAGAAACCACATACACAAGCCTATATAAGATTATTGAAGCAGTCGTACAATGTTTCAGACAAGCTTGCACCATGCTAATTGGTAGCTATACGTGTTGATTACTGGTTAGAGAAGAAGTAAATGCCAGTCTCCAAACATGTTTATGCTGGATGACAACACTGGGTGCAGATTTGGGCAAACCAAATTGCCCTTTACTTAGAAAAAAGTGAAAACTGTTGACTTGAAACTCAATCATAACAGTAACCAAAATGCAGCTGCTGAACTGAGTGTTTAACTAATGTTTATGGCAATTCTAGCAAATGATCCCTCTTATCCAGCAACATCTTGGCTTTTGTTCGCACTTGAATTGTACAGTATTATGATCATGGCTTGTGTTCACAAATATTTCCATCCTGGAATGTTAATTCTTACAACTGCAGGTGTTAAAAGCAACAATAACAAGGTCTGTGTCCTTCCTGGTTCTTATTTAGAGATGGAAACTCACCCGCTGAAGCATCACCTGCAGGTTATTCTTCTCCTTCACAAAACTGTCCTTCTCTTTCTGGGCCTGTTGGACTATCTGCACTGACTGCTTCTTCAGGGCTAGAAGCTTCTCCTGGAGGTAAGACAAATGCAAATGCCATCTTCTATTTACATGGACGTTTTTTTTTTTTTACTCTTTTCCTTTTTTTAAATTATTTAATTTTTAGGAGGCTATGTTAGCCTCTTTTTACCTTGCTTGTCAATGATCAGAACCATCACAGATAAGGTATTATTTGAGTGGTGGCTTATTCCTCAGCACCATAGTGACACTGATGTGGTGGTGGTGTATTAGTGTGTGTTGTGCTGGTATAAGTGTATCAGACACAGCAGAGCTGCTGATGTATTTAACACCTCAGTGTCACTGCTAGAGTGAAAATTGGGCACCAACCAAAACTATCCATCCAACAATATCCTGTAGGCACCGTTCTGTGACCACTACTGAAGGACTTGAGGATAACAAGCACAAACTGTGCAGCAACAGATGAGCTAATTTAAGATTTTAGGTGGACTATAGTAGACAAACAAGCTAGGTGTGTCTAATAGAGTGGACAACGAGCTAACATAATGATCCAACTCTGCTGTGTTTGATACAATTGTACCAGTGTTACACACACTAAACCACCACCACATCAGTGTCACTGCAGTGCTGAAAGTGATAATACCTGTTCTGTTACGGTCCTGATAATTGAAGAACATGTGAAAGGAGGCTAATAAAGTATACGGAGAAACAGATTAACTACAGTCTGTACAATGAGTGTAGATACAAGGTGTGTGTAATTAAAGTGGCCAGTGGACACAAAAACAAGGTGCTAAACTACTTCAGTGAAGGTCCTGGACTCCAGCACAGTTTGGCGATTTCTCTGCTCTTACACAACAATTAAACCTGGTCATTACCTACTGAGCTGAATCAGGTGTGTTTGATCAGGAAAATCACCAAACTGTAGGAATCCGCCCCTCCAGGACTGGAGATCGACACCCCCCACCAGGCTGTTGCCATGTTCAATGTGCCAAAATGGTTCATCAGCCAAGTAATAACTGGTCACCAGTGCTGTTTTGCGTACCTTGCGAGTGACGGTGCTTCGCTGGTACTCTGCGATCTCTCTAAGGATCTGCTGGGTCCGAGTCTCTTTCTCTTCATCCTGACGGCTTTCTTTTTCCAGCTGCTGGAACTCTAGATCCTCAAAGCGCTTGGTCTGCACTTCCAGTGCCTCAGCATCCTGCATCACACACATACACATTTTTAATGGCCAGATAAACCAGAATGGTCAAATGCTTTGATTCATTTTATTTGTTTATGTGAACATAAACTCTGCAAAAGTTTGAGCTCGTTAAAGGACATTTATTTTCTAAGTGAAGTTTTTTTATTTAAGTTCTCTGTAGTGATTCAGTAACTCTTAAATAAAAAAAAAAAAATCAACATTTTTGGACCAAAAGTAAAAGTAAAAAAGGAAAATACACAGCAGTGCTTCACATTTTTACAGTTGGCCCCACCTCAACCATGTCCTCATCTGGCAGGTTTACTGCTTTCATTATTAGATGATAGTCTTCATGTTCAAAATTGATTGAAGCTACAATTACCCAATTACTTCATTACCCAATTACATTTCAAGCCTTTTTTGTTTTATTGTTGATAAGTTTGGCTTGGAGTTAATTACTATTCAAACAGTATCAAGATGTAAACAAAAAAAAAAAAAGGTTGAATAATGTCACTTTGTGTAATGAATATAAAATATACAACAGTTTACTTTTTAATAACATTTTGAACAAAATAATTAACTTTTCATGTTATTTTACATTTTTTGAGATGCACTAGTACATCAAACTGAAATAACTTGGCAAGTATTTGCTAGCAATGCTACAAATACAACCTCAAGGCTCTCAGGAGAGCATGTAAACACTCCCTGTAATAGCAAATTGAGTCCCATTGCTTTTATTGAAAATATCTGCAATATGCACATACTTGTGTCAGTCAGGTTAAAGCCAAATATCTGAAAAGTTTCTTCCTCATCACTGAAACTGAATAGCAGCATTTTCAGCCGCATGAATTAGGTCCCCGGCCTGGAAGCAAGCCAACAGTCAGCGCAGCAAGTCACCAATCAAGGCTCAGCAGAGCATTACAACATTCACCACTGACCCCTGTCCTTTAAATAAATCAAGTCATCAAACGTAACTGACCAGACCCTCCAGAGAACATAAAACAACAGCTGCCGTCCAGTCCGACTACAGTCACAGCCTTTATTCCCTGCATTCCCATCCATTTCACTTTTAACCCTATTAAAACACACACACTAACCACACACACACACACACACACACACACACACACACACACACACACACACACACCTCCTGCTCTTGCCGTTCACCCCCACTGTGTGACAGCTCAATATACAAACTGTGTGTGGTCACACACACACACATCATTACACCATGGGCATCCGGATGCTTTATGGAATGTTTATGAAGCATGCAGACACAGCCCGATAGCAACAATAGAGTACGGCTGCACGATAACAAAAAGCATCAAACCACAAGTATCAGATACGACTCATCAATTATACATCAAACCACACTGATGAGCACTTTATGGGATATTTTCAAAGACGGGCCTGCATCATTCTAATCAGTGTTGAACAGATGACACATGATCCGATTATAAATATCAATACATCCTAGATCTTTTTTTACCACTTCAGTAAAACAGTCTTTTAATTCACATTATACCGCTTTACTATAAACAGTTAAAAAAACAATACTGAATGTAATTAATCCTGGTGAAACATGTCACTGCCTCTCCTTCAAAAAGAAAGTCTGTGAAGGTCAGTATCGCAAGCAACCCAGGCTCATTTGCATATCAGACTTCAGTGATAATCGATACAGCCAGTATTGTGATACGGCATCATGCAGCTCTCAACATGTGGGTTACTGTTAACACAGTTATTTGAAGTGAGTGAGCGAGTAAACAAAAACAGGAAGAGGAGGAAGAAGAGGAGGATGATGACTCCACGCAAGTACTGACCCTGGAGAGCTGGAGGAGGAACTGCTCTTTCAGGGCCTCAGGGCACGTGTCCAGCTGAGCACGCTGATCAGCCAGCAGGGCGGCCAGCTGCTCTACCTTTACCTGCTCAGCATCGAGCTGGGCTTTATCCTTCATTGCAGGCAGAGAGAGAGGGCAGAGGCGTTAGTGAGGTGCAGGATGGGCAGGCTGGGTTAGTTACTACACTGGGGTCAGCAATAGAACACATGGAATATGGAGAAAGGTGATGGAGGAGTGTTGATTATGTGAAGCATTACAGCAAAGAAAAAATGTAATATGGATTAGTGAGGCTTTAAATCAGGAGAAAATGCCTGGACAATCTATAGCAAGTGCTCTACATTTTTCTTGTATTTCATTCCACTGTATTTCAATTCAATTTAGATTTTTTTTGTGCAATTTTATGTGCTACAAACAGTAATACTTTATACCTACTCTTCCTTATGCCGCAATTAAACAGGTTGTTCTTGTGCGGCAATGTTAAGACTGACCTCTGTTCTGATTGACTAGAACATCACATACATTACATAAGGTCGAACGCGTTCTAAAATGTACTCTTAGGGCCCCAAGTGGCTCAGCAGGCTAAGACGCTGACACTATGACCAGAGGATCGTGAGTCTGAATCCCGGTTATGCTGTTTGCCATCAACAGCCGGGGCCCAAGAGAGCAAAAATTGGCAATGCTCTCACTCATCGCAATGTCTGCTAGCTCAGGCGTCTACTGATTGGTCCATTCGGAGCTGGGAACCCTGCACTTTCCTCCAAGCGTGCTGGCTCCCCAGTGACGGTGTATCAAGCGGTAGTCGAAAAGAGGTGGTGGCTGTATCACACGCAGCAGAAGAGGTGTGTGCATGTCTTCATCCTCCTAGAGTCAGGGACATTGCAAACTGATGGAGAGAGCCCCCTAGTGGAAGGGATGGGTTAATTGGCTACTACCACATTGGGAAGGGGAGAAAATTGGGAAGTACTCAAGCACAATCTCAGGTAAACTTAAGCCTTTGTGATGTCTGGAGCCTTTGGAATAGTGTAGGCTTACATCACAACCACAATTAATTTATAATGGTCTATTTTTGCTATTTACTTTCTGTTTATGGACAGTATAAGTTAGGGATGTTTGAAAATTCAATAATCTTTACACACTACAAAAACTCAAGGTTATTTCAGTGTATGGGCCCTTTAATTTTGTTCACTTTAATGTCAACATCCTCTCATATGTTCTTGGAATATTAAAAGTTTCAGACAATTTGCCTCAATATTTAATTTAAATAATAACTTTTCTGTTCTTAGTGTCTTTAAGTCAGCCATTAAAATCCCTGTTATACTATTTAAAGTGTCTAAGCAGCTGCCAGAAAAGATACCGGAAACCTGGGGCTTCGCTAGGATGTAAAAGATATTGGGAGGCTTAGCACAGGGTGAACTTCTGTCCATTAAGGGTTGGAGGAGTGGCATTAGTGAAGTCTCCCATTGGGAATCATCAGTCCAGTGGGGGTCCCCTGTTGAACATACCTAGTCTGAGAGGGACACAAACTTTACTGTCACTTGTGTGGCTAGTGTTGAAAGATTCAGGCCTTGAGCCTTGAATGCCCACTCCTGCCAAAAACTGATCCAAAGGTGATGCAACAGATGAGTAAGACCACAGGTGTTGGTCACTCGAACTGCAGCAGTGTGTGAAAAGAGCACACCCTCCACATCAGTACAGATATGAGGCTGAGAGTGTGAAATAGATAGGGGGAGATTATCACCTCCCAGCAAGACTATTCAGTGAGTGTGTGAGTGTGTGTGTGCACCCAATTTAATACCTGAAACTTCTCTGCTTGCACCTTTTTCTCCAGGTCAGCCATCTTATCTTTGAGTTGCTCCAACGCCTCCTTCTCCTGCTGCAGCTGAGCCATCTCAGAGTCCTGTTCTCCTTCCAAAAGGGCACGCTCTACCTCCACCTACACACACAACCACATAAAGAACAAAGTCTTTATACATTTACAGGAATGTAAAACTATTAATTCAAAGGGAACTATTAGACTGCTCAAGAATTCATTCTAATTCATAAAAAAATAAAACAAACATAACATTTTTTTATATTTCTCATTTAACCCTCTGGAGTCTGAGGGTATTTCAGACACTCTGATGTAGTTTGACGTTATTACACTCATCTAATCCCCCCCCCCCAAAGTGTTACACAGGCATTTGTTCAGCACAAACTCAACAACAACCGTGTCAAAACTGTAAGAGTGTCATAAATCTATTCAAATTAAATCTGCTCTAAACTTGCTTTCCAAAAACCTATTTTCAGATGTGCTGATATTGTGAAAAAACACTCAACATTTCTAGCCAAGACTTTTGAGTTCTGAACTGAGGTGTCTGCTTCACCCTGATCATTACAGTTTTTAGAAATTGCATGTGGTTTTATTTCTACAGCTTAACAAATGTGAGGCGACACTGTTTTCACTCAGTCACTAACCCTACATTATTATTTATGAGATAGGTGTCAAACACTAGGGAGAAGTCTATTGTTTAGGTTCACCTCAGGTGAGAGGTCTTTGTTCGTCAACATTCCACAGATTCCTGGTTGCTGGAACCCACCAATGGAATGTCTGGAATTACCATGTCATTGGCATACGAATGACAGTGTGTCATTTTAGTGTGAAAAACAGCTGTGTGACTCACTCACAGACATGTCTCTGCTTATTTAAGCTCCTCTCACAAGAATCTAAAAACATATTTTGATTCAGGTTTTATATATATTTGAAAAGTAGACCCTTTAAGAGTATGTTTTGATTCTAGGATACAATTTTGCAGAATTATATAAGTGTTTTTTCAGGAGACGTCAGAGTTGAAAATGTGAAAAAAATCTATTATGGTTCAAATTTAATGCAAAAAAGGTAAACAGTCATGTTTTCTATTCACAATTTCTATAACACAAATAAAATGGGTTGAAATGTGTCACTGTACAAGCACTGAATCTAAAATATATGACAGCTGAACAAAAATGAACTATTTTTTGATGCACTAGTACTGTTCAGTGCATTTCTCTACCTCTCTGACAGACTCGTCCATTTGGTTGTCCAGCTCTTTGATCTTCTGCTCCAGTTCCTCCATGTTATTGAGCACCTGGATCCTTTCCTCCTCAAGGCGTGTCACCTCCTGCTTCACCTCCTCTTCTGACCCCTGCTGACAACATCACATCCTCAAAAAACAACCAAGATCCTCATCTGATACAAACCAGGCAAATGAGAGAATGTCCTGTTCCTGTGGGTTGAGATGGAGTTTAATGGGAGGAATCCTATAGTCACCTTCAGAGAGCACTGATAGTAGACCAGCTGTCCACACATTTCACCCTTTAATCTAATAAACACTCTGCCTACACAACATATACACTGCACATCAAAAGTCTGAGGACACCTTGCTTTTTAAACTTTGATCATTGATCATTGTCACTGGTATACACAAAAAGGGGGAAGTGTTCTCACATTCAATCTGATGAGCGAGAGCATTTTCAAAAAGATTCCTTTCATTTCCAACATTATCAAAACTTTAAGTGATTATGATCATATCTTCAAAGGAAATGCTAAATGGTGAACTGAAGTGTGCTAGAGCTGAACATACAGGTGAAAAGAATGATGGGCTGTCCTCCCACTGTGGTGCTTTAAAAAAATGACATGTCTAATCTCTCCCTCACTCAAGCACAAACACACTGAGAGTAACCTCCCTATATTTGGAGAATGATGTTTATCTCTGAACAGCACAGTTTAGGATATGGACCGTGTCCCAAACCTATACAGAGACTCTCTCTGTGTGTGTGTGTGTGTGTGTGAGAGAGAGAGTGAGAGACAGAGAGAGACAGTGTGTGTGTGAGAGAGAGAGAGAGAGAGACAGACAGTGTGTGTGTGTGAGAGAGAGAGAGAGAGACAGACAGTGTGTGTGTGTGTGTGTGTGTGTGTGTGAGTGAGTGAGTGAGTGAGTGAGTGAGTGAGAGAGTGTGTGTGAGAGAGTGAGAGACAGAGTGTGTGTGTGAGAGAGACAGACAGCGTGTGTGAGTCAGTGTGTTT
>BRDA01000265.1:48434-60037 GCA_036984385.1 Crenuchus spilurus | reverse complement strand
GAGCCCTCAAGGTACGAACGCTCCTCGCGGTCCATGTGGTCGCGGCGTCGTCGTACGTCTCTCTGTAGTCCCGTCTCAGCGGTCGACGGTCAGAGTGAGAGCGCCATCTACCCGCCCAGAGGGAGCACTGCCAATTTTTTGCTCTCTTGGGCCCCGGCTGTTGATGGCAAACAGCATGACTGGGATTCCTCATGACAGAGATTCCTCGGGTCGTAGCGTCTTTGCCCGCTGAGCCACTCGGGGCCATGAAACCCACTGTTGATCACTGTTACTGACTATATTCACAATATGCTCAGAAAAACATATTTATCACAATAATTAGAAATACAGTCACACTGCCCAGCATTAGGTGTAACCCTCTCAAAGCTCACCTTGCCAGGCCGTGCCAGTCTAGGAGAAGGGGTGGGGGCGGAGCTGTGAAGACTGGCAGCTGGCGACTCTGCCCTGATGTCTCTCTGCATGCTGCTGCGGCGCTGGTGTACCTGGCGCTCCTCGCAAGCATGGAACTCCCGAGCCTTGGAGCTATAGCCGTTCTCCACAACGTCACTGGATAATTCAGTGAAAAGAGGCTCATCCTCAGACACCTGTAGCTTCTCCAGCTCCTTATTGATCTTCTGCAGATCTGCCACAGCCGAGGCGGTCTGATCCCGCTCTGAACACAGACTCAGGATGGTCTCCAGACGCTGGCGCTCCTGCAGCAGAAGGAAAACAATATTGTAAACCTTGTTACCTTAAACCAGTGGTCGCTAGCTAATCCTGGGGCTAATCTACTTTCCTGGAGAGTTAGGTCTAAGCTGTGTTACTAATGCAACTGATCCAGTCAATCAAGGACTTCTGGAAAAGTGATGTAGCTGAAGCAAGTGTGGCAGACTTCAGGTTGGAGTTAAGACTTCAGAGGAGGGCACATCTCCAGAACCAGGGCTGCTGACTACTACCTCAGATGTTCATGGTTTAAGCCAAGTGAAACTAAAGAACTCAAGGTTAACACAAGGCTAATGCAGCTTAGAAGTAATGAAAGTTTATACCCCACCATTTAGCACTGTGCTCACTGCATATCTTAGTCATCACTTGCTTGTCTTGAACCACACTGAGATGGTAAGCAATCACACCCAAGTACGGACCAAAGTACAGACAATATCCAGCCTTCAAAGCGGCAAGTACTCACGTTATTAGCTTTACAATTCTGCCCATTTTTATGCACATTTGTAGTATGAAAGAGTGCCACAAGCTACATAAGCAAGCCTAGTTGAAATCACTACAAAAAAGCTTATTTGAAACACCATAGCATGGTCAAATTCAAGTGTAGTGATTTGGTGTGTTCTAGACTTCAACTGCTTGATAGCCACAATGTGAATTTGATTTTATGTTGCCACACTATTGCTTTAAAACCACAGCAGACAGGAGAGATATTAGCCATATTTCATAAACATTCAAAGGTTACAATTAGGGATGCACTGAAATTAAATGTTTTATCTGAAACCAAACAAAATGAAATCATTATAAAATAAATAACTAAACTACATCCCAAAATAAGTCTTGTAGTTAGTCTGGAATACTTTAATGTTTGTATTAATGAGTTGGTTTGACAACATTGCATTTAATAACATCCATCCATCCCTTGGGTAACAACCTAAGCAAAGAAAACCAGGCGTCCCACTCCCCAGCCATCACTTCCAGCTCATATGGGAGAATTCCAAGGCGTTCCCATTCTAGCTGAGAGATATAATCTCTCCAGCGTGCTCTGGGTTGTCTTCCCTGAGGTCTCCTCCCAACTGGACATGTCCAGAACACCTCATCTAGGAGGCATCCTTACCAGGTGCCCAAACTTTAACTGGCTCCTCTCCAAATGGAGGAGCAAAGGCTCTACTCCGAGCCTTTCCTGGATGTCCGGACTCTTCATCTTATCTCTAAGGGAGAGCCTTATGAAAAAAGCTCATTTTAGCAGCTTGTAACTGCGATTTCATTCTTTTGTTCACTATCCAAAGCGTATTACCAGGAGAGGGTTGGAACGTAAACCGACCGGTAAACAGAGAGCTTTGCCTTCTGGCTGAGATCTCTCTTCACCAAGACACCATAAAACAAATGTTAGATAATAATATATGAATATGTATAAAGATGCATGTATGTTATATTATTATTAATATTTAATAAAAATCATGAAACAAAATGATGAAAATGTCTAAAATGAATAATGTAAGTCACATGGATGTTTTAATGTTGAATGTTTTTAATACAGTCATTGGCTACAGACACTGAAACACTTGTGAGACTCAGAAACACTGCAGCTGCCGGAGCACAAACACAAAGCTAAGCGGCTGTACTCTGACTTCATAGCAATGGCAGTGTAGTAAAGTTTGGGTTTTGTAGATTGTTGTGTTGTTAGTTGCCATTTCAGCACTAAACTGAAACTGGGCTGGTGAATCTGTTTTGTTAACTGGTGAGGAAAAGCCGAAGAGTTACAAATGTGAAACAAGTATCTAGTATTAAACTATTGCAGTAAACTTACACTAACTCGCGTCTACAGCTGGGAAAAAGGTAAAAGTGTGATTAAAAATGTAATTTTTCAGTATAAATTATTTAGTCTTTTCACTTTTTTTTTTTTTTTTACCATTTTTGGTTGAATAATTTTGGTTGCCAAATGTTTGATGCATCCCTATTTACAATGTAATATGCAGATATAGTAATCTTGTTTACCTTTTTTTTTAAGTATGTATGAAATGTGGCATCCAATATGCTGGAAAAACAAGAACTTAGATTTATAATAAGCCATAAGAGTGCTACCTATCAGTCCTCAGCTGTTACAACACATAACTCACTAATTCAATACTGTTCCGTTTAGTGATCTATATATATGGTGACCCAGGACACACTGTTCTGTTTGCACTGAGGAAAATCCAGCATACCCTAACCCTAACAATGTATAGACATGGCCTACAATAAGCTACAAGCTTCTATCCTCTTCCATCCTCTGGAGCTGTACTGACTTTTTATAGCTCCTTAGGGAAGAACACAAACATTTCACACACAGGACATAGATGCAGATCACACAAAACTGCTAAACCACAACCACACTAGTGCTCACTGAAGCTCACAATTATTTCTCCTCTGCATTCAGTTCCATTATATTTATCCAGTACATGACAGTCATTCTAATAAAGTGCATCATCTGTACAGATCCTCAGTCTGATCACTGGAGAGAAGAACTGGAGCAGAGGAAACAAGCAATTCAATAAAAAAGCCAATGGAAGAGACAGCTGAGAGAACACATCCTCTGGGAAGCTTCTTTGAACCTGATTAACAGGCCGGAAAAGCCCTGCATGCAGCCACCGCTGTGAAAATAAACACTCCATCTCAACTCTTTCCATGATAGTTAACACTTGTGTTGCAACTATGAGCCATGATAACTGATCCAGCAGGTGGAGCGTCATAAAGATGTGCTTCAGTTTTACAGCAAATGTAACCAAAGACAAGAATCAAACACTGCAATCATTACTACAGTCTATATTGCAGCTTATAATAATCAATTACTTCCCTAAGATAACATGGAAAAAATGCAATATCAGAAAACTATAAATAATTAATTACAAAATACAGATCAACCTGTGTCTTAAAACTTGACCAGAATATGCTTCTGTATTAAGGATGCCTTCTACAGTAAATAAAATCTAGGGTTAAAAACAATCTTTTGTTTAGTTATTATCCCCAAGACTCCGCCTGCTACAGTCCAAAAAATAAAGTCCTGCTGGTGTTCACATTACAGCACCTTTAAATGTGGGATTTTATCAAGTCATGTCACGTGTCAGCACAGAGCTGAACTGCACTGCAACAAACTCTACTAGAATAACTGGATCATTAACTAAAGCAATCGATGTATGATTGAACAGCTTCAAATTACGAAAAGTTTGGACAGTATGGAAAATAAAATAGAAACAGGTTTTTTACTTTTGTTTCACTAGTGCAGACTCAATATAGTTCATGTTTTTTTCTGGTCAAATTCATTTAATTTGTTAATATACATCCATTCTTGCATTTCAGGCCTGTAACACATTCCAAAAAATTTGGGACAGTAAAGCCTTTACTAGTTTTTAATGTTGCCATTCGTTTTCACTTAAAAGACATTTTGCACCAAAGACACTAAGCAAAGCGTTTTGGGTGTATTGTTCCATTCTTCCAGCAAACATGTCTTAAAGGGATTTAAAATACAGCTGAATCTCGATTATCATTTGCCCTGGTTATTGTACAATTCGGTTATTGTTGACTTTTTTGGGGGGAAATTTTATTCCAGTTATTTGTTCATCTGCCCCGTTTTTCTCGCTGTTCTAATTTCGTGAAAACAAAGCATCCACGCACGCATTTCTTGTTGTTTCTCTGGCTTTGTGTCTCGTTGATAACATTCAAAAGAAACTAAAACTCGTCACACTAAAGCAAAGGACAGCAGCACTACCACCTGAAAATGGATATGAAAACAAATAGCAGCTGAAAAGCCTGAGAATGAGTGTACAAAACAAAGGCTGCATCTGGACCACACCGGCATGCTCTAAAACAGAGCGTAAATCTGTAAGAGTGATGTTAAATGTTCATTTATCCATTTCATTAGTCTTTTGTGTTTATTTCTCATTGTGTTCTGAATGTAAAACTAGTTATTCCATATAAAATTACTTTTTGTTAATATTTTGGAGTGTCTGGAACTGATTAATTGGATTTACATTATTTCTTATAGAAAATATTGCTTCAGTTATCATTCATTTTCATTATCATCAGCATTTTAGAACCTATTAATGATGAAAAGCAAGGTTCCACTGAATAGCAATAAAATGAAATGAAAAAATGTTATGCTCAACATTTCTGTGACACTTGCTTCCATATATTTTTACTCATATTACAACTGCAGTGAATGCAGTATGTTATTCTGTTCATATCATGCAGCCCTGGCATCTAAAGATATGACAGATGAAGACATCATGAACAGAAAACTGCACTCACCATGCCCACAGTGCCAGAGGTCAGAAGGCCAAGGTGCATGGTGACAGCCCGGCGACACAAAGACAAACAACACCTAACCCAACCAAACTTAAACCAACGACACAGACCTTTAAGACTGCAGGTGATCGGCTGATGGGTAGGTGTGATCTATGACTGACTGAGGAAGATCAGAGGATCTAGCTCTGAGCAAGTGGGTGCTGAGTGAAACCAAATGCCATCCAAAACATAGCTGGCACTGGATGGTGGAAGAGATTCAAATATAGTAGCGAGTGATTTAATCCTTCCGCTTTCTCTCATGCCCCAAAGTTCCAGCTGGTGTCCTACTGGCATTACAGAGGGGTGAAAAGTCCCACCCCCCAACATCCAAAGGCTATACATGACCAGTTCAAATGTAAACAGGCCTAAAAGTGGAGCAGTCTCACTTTGCTCTCTTTAACTGCTGAAAGCTGACGTTTCAAGAGCTCAGACAAAAGCCTCCTTTTAATCAAAGTCAAGAGTCGAGACAGAGTAAATACAGCTCAAACACACAGACACATCACAGCATGTGTGTGTAAGCACTGAAATCTGTCCGCTGGATCTAGATCTTGTTTGCAGGTGTTGACCGTGACCTCACAAATGAGTGTGAGGCCTGTGACCTCAGTGCAGAAGGGCAATTCTCAAATTTCTGACCCAGAAGTGAGCCTGAAGGGAGAAGCGAGCTTGGACTGATGTAAAGTAGATCAGCCATTAATACAGCAATGGCACACACAATCACATGCCAGCTCAGCATGATCAAAATGAAGTGGTTTAAATATGCAGGTAAGAGCTTTTTATTTTCTGTAATATTTAATATTCACATTTATTAATCTTAGACATATTTATTAACACTTTTTGGTGTTCTATAGAAACATTCTCCAAAAGGCTTTTAGGGACCTGTTCTGCCACTCTGACCGGTTTTCCAAAAGGCATACATTTAAAGATGATACATTTCTTTAATGTTTTGTTTCAATCTTTTACACAGTCTGCTAAGTATCACAGCTTGTAAACACTTTTTATTAACCGCCGAGTGTCTTTCAGGTCTTGTTTGGGGGATTTTCGCCGAATTTGTCGTCTGTAAAAATTCTTGCATGCATTGCTCTTTTGAAGTCCAGCACCTTATTTATATTTATATAACATAAACCTTAAGCTTGTGCCTCCTGAGATGTTTGATGTTTGTTTAGGATCACTTTCCTTTTGTAGAAGCTCTACCACAGGCTGTATGCCCAAAGCATAGCGATCCACCCCCATGCTTAACAGTTGGTGAAATTTTGCACTTTTTTCTCAAAACATATTTTCATGTTGCAACCAAATAAGATACCTTAACTTCCATCTGTCCACAGGATTTGTTTCCAAAATGTCTCAGGTTTGTTTAGTTGTTCCTTTGTGGACTTGTAGTGCTGAATTTTTGTTGAGAATGCAGGAAAGGTTTTATTTTGATGACAGAGCAGTACAAGGTACTATTTCTGCAGGCTTTGTCAAACAGTGAGGCATCAGCTGCATTTTGGGAATCAATTATTTGAACTCTGTGCTATGGAGCTGCTAAGAGGAGCCCATGGCTGCTGTTTGCTGAGACAATGTTTGAGGAGTCAGAGTATTTATAAGGTTTTGACATTTGCATCCTTTCTTAATAACTGAACAGGTCACAGCTCTAACAAGCTATATATAAAAAGCTCACTTCTATCATCTCTTGGGGTGCCCAAACATGTAAATGTCACTTTATTTTTTGACTTTACAACTGTACAATTGTACTGAAGAATCCTTAAGAATCACATTTTCTGGATATCAAAAATATAAAGATATATATTGCCACAAATTTCTCATCAAACGTTCAGCCTTATTCTTACTCTAATTTCACCACAGTAAATAGCTAGCTAATAGGGATGACACAGTGCAACACTTCCTTTTTCAATGCCAGTGTCTATAATGAAACATTGAGTATTGGCCCAATACCTATACCAAGCTCATGAGATATTAAGATACACTTCTCACAAAAAGTTAGGGAGATTTGGCTTTCGGGTGAAATTTATGGAAATGTAAAAAGTTCACATTATGCTTAACAACTCAAAGTACATCCAACAACTCTTTTTCTGAGGTCCTCAGTAATCTCCTTTGTTCATGCCATGATACACTTCCACAAACGTGTTGTGAATTGCAGACATTGATAGATACCTGTTCTTTAGATAAAACAGGGTGCCCACTAACACCTGATTGTCAACCCATTGATTGAAAACACCTGACTAATTTCACCTTCAAATTAAATGCTAATCCTAGAGGTTCACATACTTTTGCCTCTCACAAATGTGTCATATTGGATCATTTTCCTCAATAAATAAATAAGCAAGTGTAATATTTTTGTCTCATTTGTTTAACTGGGTTCTTTTTATCTACTTTTAGGACTTCAGATGATGTTTTAGTTCATATTTATGCAGAAATATAGAACATTCTAAAGGGTTTCAAGCACCACTGTAAAAATGAGATTAATTTAAGCAATTCACTTATGAAGATTGAAAAATAGGCTATGAACAGTTAACAGTAGCATCACACAATGTGAATGTGGGCTCTTACAGACTATATTTGTTAGACTGCACAGAATGTGCTCTTTTCTCCCACTGATATTTGATCTAGCATTTTCTGCGGTTAATAGCTCAATACTGATCATTTGTATTGGATCAGTTCCATCTCCATTAGCTAGCTAATGCTTCTCAATGATTTCTCACTCAGTCTTTTCTCAGAAAGTGGCACACGTCACAAACGTACTAAAGTAGCAATTGTTTGAATAAAATGCCTTTGCTGCTATTACTGGCTTAAGAAACTGAACAGTATTTTGCTATAATCATAACTCTAATTAGCGTTAGCAATAGCGCACATCCTACAATGTCTCAGTGACTTAGCCAAAGTCTTATAATAACAAATCTGAAGGCCAGTATGTGGTTTAGTGCCAGAGCCTGTGCGTATGTATACATTCACATGCTTGTCTCCACCTGCTGTTGACTAGTGTTTACTCTCCTCAGCACTAGCCTCTAATCTAGAACCGTAAAGCTCCACCACAACTACAGGCCTGTAATGGTTAATGAGTGAGTGGCCATACTGTATGGTCTGGACTTAGCCCAAAGAGGCAATGGTACAGGTGGTTTCACAAAAACCACAAAAGCAAGAGCATCTGAACTCCACTCCAGCCAGCTGAGGAGCGAGAATAGGTTTGTTAGGGTGGGCCTACAGCCAGCACACCCCGCCTCAGTGGTAGGCCTCCCAGAGAGAGTATGTTTAGGAGGCTACGGTCAACGAAAGTGGATGCGGTTCGGAGTTGACTATTAATAGGACGGGGTACACAACTCCACCTCTGGTTAGATCTCCCCACTACAGAGAGCGAGTGGGCCACGCTTATTGCAGCCAGCAGAGCGTGGGGTCTGTGTGTGATTAAGAAAGTGGAATGTTGTGGTGTTTTTGTGTGTATATGAGGGAGGGTTTCCACCAAGAGATTAATTTAGAGGCAGGTGGAAGCCTCTCCCTTCCTGACCTCCTACAGAACTCAAAATTCCACTCTCGATGGCTCCTCACATGACACAGAACAAATTCCGAGGACATTTTTAAGATAACTGCTAACTCAGACTTCCATTCATGGTTACAACTGGACTGAACAATGGAAAAGAAAGGTGCGGTTCAAGGACATCAGTGGTTGCACAGGCCTTGGACATTCCAAAAGTGTAAAAAATGTTTAAATGTCTAAAGTTTGCCTGTTAAGCTGATTCACTATGTAATCGTGTCAGAATCCACCGTTTATTTCAAAGGACTTTAAACTCTATCTACTGTGTCTGTGATCTACGTTTGCGGTTAACATGTTTTTAATCAGTAGAATAGACACATAGTGACATGATGCACTGCCATGCAAAAATGTGACCATGTGTATTGTGGAGATGGACTGTATAACGTGCATTCTGTTATGCCATCTAATGTAGTTGCTTTTTTTGAACAGGGTGCTTAAGCACAACTGAAAAAATAAATGCCTTTAATATTTTTTCTTCATTCAAATTGTTTAAAATATCATAAGAAAATCAAATCACAAGCTCAGTATCACAAAAATTTAATCGTGAGCAGAGTGTATCGTTACAGCTCTCCGTTAGCTTACATACGAAACTTAATACAAAATACGCACCCCAACTAAGATCACTGATATGTAAATCTTATAGACAGACTCACTTTATGACAAAAACACAAGGGATGTAGGATATATCGGTGGCTGACATTATTTGCTGATAAATGTAATACTACACCTTCTACTGGCTGCTCTCCTGCAACTCCCCAGTAATGGCTGCCAATGGCTATAATGTAATAATGTAAATTTACAGAAAAAACAGATTTGTATCAATACTCTTAACTACACGTTAGTTAGTCAGTGCAATTTTTAGTTGTTCAATAAAAAATGTACGTTTTTGACTTGTAAAAAATGTTTGTAAACATTTGTGTGTCCCTATTTACAATGAATGCTTCAATGATGAAATTTCTCAGTACAAGATGATAAAAATCCTGCACTTCATCAACAGGGTTACACACATAGGTTCAGTTCTTTCAGCCATCACGTGGGCACGTCTGTCATTCCAGACACAGCCCTCTCCCTTTAAAGACTGTAAAATCTTGTCAATTCCATAAATCCCACATTTTTTTTTTTTTTATTAATTTTTTGCCAATTTTTATCCCCTTCCCAATGTAGTGATAGCCAATTAGCCCATCCCATCTGTAAGACCTCTGCACATCACTTTTGCAATGTCTCTGACTCTAGGAGGGTGAAGACAAGCACCAGCCTCCTCCAATGCGTGTGATGCAGCCACAACCTCTTTTCGAACTACCGCTGATACACCGTCACTGGGGAGCCAAGGTGGATGGAGAAAAGCCCCGGATTCCTAGCTCCAAATGGACCAATTAGTAGATGCCTGAGCCAGCTGACATTGCAACGTTAAAGTGATGGGGAGAGAGAGTGCCATCTACCCACCCAGAGAGAGCACTGCCAATTTTTGCTCTCTTTGGACACGGCTGATGATGGCAAACAGCATGACCAGGATTCAAACTCATGATCATTTGGTCATAGTGTCAGCATCTTAGCCTGTTGAGCCACTCTGGGCACTTAAATGCCAATTTTTATTGATATATTTTTAATAACCTATGTAAATGGCTTTTGACAAAAATGTTAGTATGATATCAGCCATAATAAACTAATTATCTGTATCTGGCTGGAATATTCCATACTGGTGCATCTCAAACATATAGAACAGCATTCTGACCCAACTGAACATTGTAAGAAAGTCAAGTCAACAACTGAACAACAGTAAGTAAAAAAAGAAACTTCTCACCAGTCTCTCCACCTCTTGTTCTCGCAGCCTCTCATCCCGTTGCCTCTGGTGATAATCCTGGAGCTCTTCTTTGCCGCTGAGGGAACTGATGCTTCCCTTCCTCTCTCTGAAACCTCCCTGTGGGCCAAGACCAGCCTTTCCAAATGACTGCCTCCTTTCTCCCAGACCCAATTCTAGAGCTGGTGAGGGCCCACGAGCCACCAGTCTCTCCAGGTCTGAGCAGGATCCACCACTGGAGATCAGACTGACCTTCTTGGCCTGTCGAGGGCTGGTGCTGCCACCCGAGGGCACAGTGACATCTGGTGGAACAGGGGTGCTTTTAGTGCTGGACCGTGTGGACAGGGAGATGGACACCACCTCAGAGTGACCATTCTGCTGGTTTGGCTCAGGAGTGGGACGAGAAGGACGCGAGTCCAGTGACCTGCGTGGTGGGAGAGCAAGAGGGGCAAGGGCAGTCAAAGGGGCATCAGCTGGGCGGTAAAGTCGAGGCAAAGAGCGACTATGTGTGCCCATTCCTGTCAAAGAACCGGCTGAGTATTTCCTTTGGCGGGGAGCTGGTTCTGGAGCACCATTCCGTCCTGTTTCCTGAGCCTGGAGCCTTCGGGCTAGCCGCGGGCTAGAGGGCATGCTGGCTGCCCCACTGCTGCCCCCTGCTGGTGTGGGTAGAGAATCACTTACACTGGAAGAGGCACTATTCCACATGGACATTAGAGAGCTAGACGTTGGAGTACGACGACTGTCTGACAGCAGGCTATCCTGGGACTGGTTTCGGGTCATAGGTCGTGAATAAGGCAATGAGGTGTCCCGCTCACGAGTGGGATCAGAGCGCCGGGGTGAAGGGGGCATGCTGCCAGATGAATGGGTGGGCACTTTGACTGAAAGGGGTGGACGATCTGAGATGTAAAGACGCCTGGCCTGCTCCTGATATGATGATATAGGGCTAGAGGTTGTAACAGGTGACATTGAGTTGGGTGTGGTGGGCGGGGACTGGGTCATGCTGAAATAGGAAGGACTGCTGTCTACACTGGTCCGGAGGCTGTTCTCTAGGGCCTGTTTCTTCCTTTGCAGAGTGTCCATCAACTCTCGCAGCTCCGAGACAGATCGCATCCCTCTGGAGCTGGGACCGACTACGCTGTGACTGAAATCACTGCTAAACTTCAGGTAGTCTAGAGAGAGAGAGAGAGAGAGAGAGAGAGAGAGAGAGAGAGAGAGAGAGAGAGAGAGAGAGAGAGAGAGAGAGAGAGAGAGAGAGAGAGA
>BRDA01000265.1:16582-48424 GCA_036984385.1 Crenuchus spilurus | reverse complement strand
AGATATTTATAACAAATAAACACCCTTGTTATAGGGTAGGACTGCTAAACTTCAGGTAGTCTAGAGAGAGACAGAGAGAAAGCAGATGTACACATTACCACCTACTCTACAAGTAATTGTAGTAAAAATCTAACAGAATTTTGTATTACAGGACAGGATATACAGGGGATGGGATATTGTTCCCACAAATAAACAATATTTATAGATTAGGGGTCGGCCACCCGCGGTGGTAATGAGTTGGAGTGAAGGTGACTAAAAACACAGAATTTGGTGATAATTTTAGGCTACATGCTTTTAACATTTTATTAATATTTAATAATGTATTAATATTTTATTAATGATTCATACTATTTTTATTATTCATATTAACACTTAAGTTATTAGTATACAGTATCATTAATAGTAACTAGTATTTATTAATAAAATAAATCAATTTTTAAGCAATTTATTTTTTAATAACTAACAACAACAACAACAACAACAATAATAATAATAATTTAATTTATGTTCAAGCACCAATTCAAAATTTTCAAAATGTGTTCATTACATAAATAACATTTATTAATGTTCTTAATTTGAGAAAAACAAAAGAGTCACAAGAAAGGAAATAATGTCATCATAAAATGTTATTAAAAAGCATTAATACGCAACACATGATTATGAGCGAGCTGTGAGTCTTGTATGTAAACAGTTAACATGCTTAGACAACCATCAGGTTAATGCCAAACTGTCTGGCTAAGGCAGTGCTCTAATTAATGATCCCTAAGAAAGCATACAGCCATACTTAGAAAAGTGCACCTGAAACGGGGCTATTCATAGAATATTTTGGCTGGAACATTTCTAGTGGAAACAGAAGAAATGTCTTTTTAAATGACCCAGAACCCAAAGCTTTATTCTCAGTTGTTTCATGAGCTCAAACTCTGTTTAAATATAGAAACTGATTCAAAGCGCAGTTACAAAAGAAAAAAAAATTTCAATTCTGGTAAATACACACTCACACACCCTGTCTGATCCACTCACACCATAGCAACACACACTAACACACCACCACCACCTCAGTGTCACTGAAGTGCTGAGAAGATCCACCCCCACCCCCCCCAAATAATACCTGCTCTGTTTTGGTCCTGGCTATTGAAATACAGGGTGGAAGGAGGACTAATAAAGTGTGCAGAGTTCACCTACAGTATGCGGTAAGTGGAGCTGATCGAATGGACAATGAGTGTAGATACAAAGAGGTGGTTTTGGCTCATGGTTAGTTTTATTACACACACACACACACAGTCCCAATTCAACTTTTTTGCAACAAGTATAGATGTTATATATACTGGGAATGACTGCATATGTACAAATGCAGTTATACTGTAAACACTGAGTATACCCTAACACACTCATTTCATAAGGATCTTCAAACAAACCATTCAAGTCCATCTGAACATGGTAAAGTTAAAGACAGACAGCATAACTCTCTATTCTAAATGTTTTAGCCTTACACACTGTCTCCCTAACATACACACACAACCCATCTGCTTTGTCTCTGCACTGTATGGTTGAGAGCAGCTTCACTCGGTTATGCGTAAAGATCACAGACTGTCTATGGTCAAGACACTGCAAACAGATCAAAGGATATCATACAGCACACATACCAGCACTAAGCAGAAACTCAACCAAGAGCAGAGAAATCCCTTTAGCCTGAGGGTATGGTGTGTGTGTGTGTGTGTGTGTGTGTACACACAGTCTTCATATCAGAGGTAAAATCTGCGCCTTGCAAACAGACAAAGAAATAGAGCAGAAACTAAGTGATATCACAAGGGTTGGCAAGGTTGCTCAGGGACAAGCATTTAAGTCCATGAACACACACACACACCCCTAAACTCCAGTAGTCTGCATCCTTATTCCATACATGGAAACATTTTAACTGTCCACTCAGAAGCATACATTCTATTTAATTCAAGAAATCTCTACTTTATTTGCGTGAAACCTTCATGAAACTATATTCTGAGAAAGATTTCTGCTGATTTTAAAGAGTTTTGAGGACTTAAAGTAGTTCTGTGTACAGTGGTGCTTGAAAGTTTGTGAACCCATTAGAATTAGTATATGTCTACATAAATATGACCTAAAGCATCATCAGATTTTCACTCAAGTTCTAAAAGTAGATGAGCATGTCCACAGTACTGGGAATTAATTCTTAAGGTTTTACGCAATTTAGTATAAATTCTATTTAGTGTATATAATTGATAGTATTAATTGTATTAAATGAACACATTTTATCATCTATCATGTTAGAAGGTTTTTTGTTTTCTGAATCATTGTATATATTTGTTGAATTGGTAACTTTTTAGATTGTGTAAGCTGCGGTTTCCATTTAACAGGCACATGTCAAATATTGTAGGTTGAACCATCAGGAATGAGGTCTACGCCTAAAATAGACTTGTGTCATATATAGGATTGTGCCATAACGATAAAACTAATGTTTTTAATAAACCAGCAAGTTATTGCACAATAGAAACCATGTAACTAACAATCTACAGCACCGACTTGATTCTTTGCTAATTTTTGAAAAAAATAAATAAATAAAAAATTGTAAAACAACAGGAGATATCTGATTTAGCTTACTTGGACATGTTCACACATTTTGTGACAAGTTTAATTTTGAAGTTCCATGTCCCAGAACTGTTTCCCAGTACTGTGGATGTGCTCAGATAAAGAGAATCCAGTTAAACAAATGAGACAAAAATATTATACTTGGTCGTTTATTTATTGAGGAAAAGAATCTAATACATAATTCTAAAGGGGTCACAAACTTTTAAGCACCACTGTCTACTGATCACGGTCTGGTGAGTGCTGGTTAGTTGTTTGTAGGACTTGTGTCTGCATTACATGGTTATAATCTGGTTTAGAGTTGCTGAATTGAGGTTTTATATTACTGTTTTGCTTTTATGCTTGAGTGGAGAGTCGAAAGAATAGAGTCAATGTTGACTATCGTGTATCACTAAGTGAAGAAACTGTGGATGATAGAGCTTAACTGGCTAGAATCTGTATGGAACCTCTGAAGAGGTGAGGTGGAAGAAACACTCAAACCAACCGTTCTGATCAGGGCTGTTTAGAAAGGGGGCTGTTGTACTTGAATCTTCTGGTTATTGAACAAAGAATGTCACAGACATTTCATTATGACCCCCAGTCAACTGTGTTAGCTTGTGGGAAAGGGTATGCTATGTCAATTTTAAGCTGAATACTTCATTTCATTCTACACACAAACTACTGTGTGAAAGGTTTACTATGTAAAGCCAGGTTTACAACAGCAGCGCAAGGAGAGAATGTGTGTACTGAGAGAGAAAATGATCTACAACTACAGTCTGTCCCACCGTAAACCCATCAGTCACCACAGGGACAACAAACCACATCTGTATACAGACAGGGGAAAACATTCCACACGACTGTCTGTCAGCAACACGTGTGCGTTTGAGAAGATGTATCTGAAAGAACAGAGTCAAATACCCTTAAAAGGGTTCTCACACTTCAAAGACTATTGTGGGAGTCTGCAGTGCGACAGATAAAACACACCTGCCTAAGATGAGGAGAGAAGACCCGGTTACCTGAAACTGAACCTATTTTACACACCCACGCACACACACACACAGAACGGTTCCTCATGAGGGCTGTGTGTGATATTGGATACGAGTTCTCAATGAGTCCATGGGGGATAGTAGTCCAAAAAAGGCAGGTGTCTTTGCTTTCTGGGCCTGGACAGAGAAAAAGCAGTGCAGTCTGCAGCCTCTGGTCCTTCTGCTAAGCAGATGGTCATCACCTGTCCATCCCTACTACAGCAATGCAGGATCAACTTTTTTTTATTATGTTGCACATTGCAAAGCAATGCACAAAATACTGTTATCCGATTTACAGTGGGTCCAGAAAGTATTCATACCCCTTGAACTTTTTCACATTTTGTCACCTTACAACCACAAATATAAATTTTATTGAGATTTTAAGTGATAGACCAACACAACGTACCACATAATTGTGAAGTGGAATGAATATGATACATGGTTTTAAAAATTTTAATCAATTAAAAATCTTAAAAGTGTGACGTGCAAAAGTATTCAACCCCTGTACTCTGATACCTCTAAACAAATTCAGTGCAATCAATTACCTTCAGAAGTTACGTAATTAGTTAATAGAGTCCAGCTGTGTGTAATTTAGTCTCAGTATAAATACACCTGTTCTGTGAAGGTCTCAGTGGTTTGTTAGAGAACACTATTGAATTGAACTGCAAACCTACCAAGACATGGCCGTCCACCTAAACTGACAGATTGAACAAGGAGAGCACTGGTCAGAGATGCAGCCAAGAGGCACATGGTCACTCTGGAGGAGCTGCAGAAATCCACAGCTCAGGTAGGAGAATCTGTACACAGGGCAACTATAAGTCTGCACTCCATAAATCTGGCCTTTATGGAAGAGTGGCAAGAAGAAAACCATTGTTGAAAAAAAAAAAAAACATCATAAGTGCTGTTTACAAGCTTACATGGCTTCTGGCAAACAGCACTTATGATGTTTTTTTTTTTTTCCAACAATAGTTTTCTTCTTTTTTCTTCACGTTCCAACTCCAGATTGTTCAGTCCGATTGCGTGATACAGGCTTGTATACAGAATTTTGACTGGATGCAGGGTTTTCCTAAAAACTTCCTTAATCTGGGAATTTTTTCCCCATTAGGAATGAATGGGGAGCAAAAATGTATGCTCATCTATTATACTTCTGCTTGACCGATTCGCACAGTTTCAGATTCACTATATCAGGGCTGGCCCCCAAGCACAAATTCAGTTGTTTTGACCCGCACTGTTTTATTTGTCGTTTTATTTCCATCCCTTTTTTGTCCCATTGACTTCCATTCATTTTCACCCATACCAAATCCCCGGCTTCCTTTTGCCTGACAACCACCAAAATTTGTATACTACATCAGGGCAGGTAACAGAGCTCTAGTGCAGAGCCATACTGACCCACACTTCTCTTTTTGTCATCTTTTCATCCCACGTTCCTCTCATTCACTCCAATTCATTTTCAGACCTCAGCGCTGAGAGGCGAACGTGCTAACCACTATGAACAAAGGTATTAGGAAACCTGCTCTTTCATCGATTCTTCCTAAATCAAGGATCCTAAAAATCCTATACTGTCCAGGAAAGGCTTCCTACTAGTTGTTGGGACATTGCTGTGTAGATCTGATTGCATTCAGGAACAAGAGCATTAATGAGGTCAGAATGTTGGACAATCATCATCCCCACCTCATCCCAAACAAGTACAAGTACCATCATTCCAGAGAACACAGTTCTGCTCCACAGCTCAATGCTGGGGGGCTTTATACCCTTCTAGCACACCTGGCATTAGACATGGTGCCAAGAGGTTCATGTTTATCTGTTCCACAGAGTCTTATTTTACTGGCAGTACTAGACAAGCTGTGTGTGCATTTGTACATCTGTGTCAGCAGTGGGTGCCACTTAAAGCAGCTGAATACATTCATTAGAAGGGGTGTGTGCAAAATGACATGTAGTTGATTCACCCAGGACATGATTGATCTCCAAATGTTTCTTCTTCAGTTTAGAACTGAAGTTTGTCACAAAACACTAGATCATAATAGTCACCTAAATAGTCCAGGCTGTTCCAACACCAACACTTCAACATTATTAAACAGACAGAGTGACTGTAAACTATAAACATGTCCTACTATGAGTCAACTGTTCAAGATGACTCAGCACTCAGTAAAAACAGTTGTGTTATTTCTTAAAGCTCACAGTGAGTCATACTGTGCTCTACAACACAGACTAGTTGATGAAACCTTTATTACAGATCTGGCTGTAGTTCTGGTGATGACAGAAATGACTGGGCTATTTAGGTGTTGAGCTCTAGTGTTTGTTAACAACTTGGCCTTGTAGCTTAAGTCCTAAAAGAAGCTAAATCTGGTCTCCAGCATGTCCTGGCTGACTGAATACACTGCAGTTAAGTGACAATTGTGTAGATTTGGCCATTTTCAGTCAGTCAGAAAGACCTTGCTGTTGAAATACACAATTCTTGGCTTCGCTGGACAACAAAACGCTGGTCTGAGCAGCTAAAAGTGGATGACTGAGGAGAAGAGGATTGTTACCTGTGCTGTAAACCAGCGGAGAAACGGGACTCTTCTGAGGCAACATGCTCTTCATCCGGTTAGCCTCCTCTGGGTGGTTGAATCGGAAGAAGTAAGATTTACCCAAACAGAGAGAATAGCCTGCAGACAAAAGAAAACAGTCAGACCAACACTTGAGATGTTTGCAAGCATCTGACTCCATCTGTTTGGTCAGCGTGTGTTTAAGCAGAGCTGCAATAAAATTGGCCATCAATTCCTATTAAAACCAAAAGCATTAAACAAAGCGCTGGGGTTGTGACCTCACCGTGACAGAGCCACAGCTGTCCAAACACCTCACAGTGTGTACGAAGAACAGACCCAGCCAGAGAATCTCACTACCTCTCAACACCATCATTCCTAACAATAAATACATATATGCAGAAATACTCTTCTCTATCAATCAATCACAGGTTCTTCACAGTTTATGTGGACAAAGGCATAGTTTTCCACTTTTTGGTACACATTACAACTTGACTGATATCTCACTGGGCCAATATTACATTATCTTGGACCTTGGATTGATTATTTAAGTTGCCATGATTGAACAATCAAATGTACTTGACTAAAAATGAATTAAAGTAACCAAAACAGTAATCAAATTGACAAAGATGTGGAAAAGCAAGTCAATTAGCACCAACACCAAACTAAGACTGATGAAAGCCTTGGTCTGGGCAGTAGCTACATATGGATGTGAAGCCTGGACACTGAAGAAAGACGTATTCAGGCTTTTGAGAACAAGTGCATCAGGAAGTTGCTGAAGATCTCATGGATGAAGATGATGACCACTGAGCAAGTATATGAGATGGCTAGAACTCAAAAGGAGCTACTGATGCATGTTAAATCCTGCAAATTATTTTACTTCAGTCATGTGATGAGGCAGCACATGAGAGCACTAAAGGAAGTGTTATGACAGGACTTGTGGAGGGAGTCTGATGAAGTGAAAGACCAAGAATAACCTGTTGGATAAAAGACATGGACAGGATTATCAGGTGCTAGCCTGCTGCAAACAATGAGAGACAGGTGGCATTGGAGAGAAGTGACTCGTCTGTGCAGCCTACCATCGCAAAGCAATGACGCGTGACATGACATTTCCTTCTCAAGCAAAGTATATAATGCATTTTTCTTGGGATGCCAAAGTCAAAACATTAATGCCATTATTTGTTTTAATGTGTTAAAGCATTTGTTGAGGTGCAGAACCTGGTCAAGGAGGCTTAAGCCCAACTATGTGTTTACTGCAACTTACATTTACAGCATTTGGCAGATGCTCTTATCCAGAGTGATGCACAACAGTGCTTTGTTTCCATTAAGAGAATTATCTCAGCTAGTACAGACAGCTTATAGTCCAAACTACTCTTCAGTTCAGACACTGTTAGAACAAAATCATCACTAATACCTATAAAGAAAGATACACAATATAAGAGCATTACAATGCATTAAAATAAGAGTTATAAACTTGCTCAATTTCAAAGATGGAGAATACTGCACAGGTCTTTTAGATGGCTTTACATGAAATTTTTTTGCATTAGCATTGGTTCAACCAATTAAATAATTTTCCTGCAGTAATGGTCAATGTGAATCTGTAGCAGTGGAGTGTTTCTCTATCGTTAAGCTACACGTTAAAACAAATAAGGGTTTTAAGACAAATATAATTCTACCCAACACTATTGGTTACTGGAATTTTTATCTCCTTATTGTAACAGCAACAATTTTCAAATATCTTAGTCCTTATCAACGTTTCCCATCTCTATTACCTTCAGTAAATTTATGACTAGCGAAAGAGGCCAGAAAAGTTATGAATTGGTCTGCAAAAGTTGGACACTGTCCACCCACCCTCAGTCCAGTCCTGTAAGCTACCTCCGTGTTCTCTTGGGAAGAGCTAAGGCCTACAACAGTTTTTCCACTGATTTGAAATCAGAGACCTTGGAGGGAAAAAAAATGCAGCAGAAAGCAGAATAACAGATCACGGAAAATATTTGGGACCTCTTTTTCCACCAAACCCCAAACCTCTGGCTTCAGGATTCTGAACTGCTTGCTAAGAAAAGGGAGAGCAAGCACAACTGTGATACAGAGTAAGGCTTAAAAAAAAAAAACCCTCATTTTTGGGGGAATTGAAATATAGTACACAAAGTCCAGTGACTCAAGTCTGGTGAGGTTTGGAGACAGGACATATAGTTGAGAAGTCTACTGCCTTTCTGTCATAAGTGTGCAGTGCTGGACAAGAAAGTTATTTCCTAGCCAGACACATAAAAATGAGCCGTTTCCTTGTCAGACTTGTTTCCCTCTTGTCGGGAAATAAAAAAGTGCTTAGACTAGTTTCCTCTATTTATACAGAAGTGCATGGAAAAATGAAAACTAGTACTGTGCTTATATTGCTACATATTTGGTTTGTGATATGCCTTGTTTCAAACACCCAAATACTAGAACTGTCATTGGTAAGGATATGCACAACACAATAAAAATCTATGAGATTGGTAATTGCTGTTGCTGCCTTCTGCAATAACAGTATTGTGATAACGGGCTCATTCCACAGACCACCTATTTGTACTTTTTCATAAATAGAGTCTCTCAGCAGGCTAAGATACTGACACTATGACACATTGCAATGTCTGCTGGCTCAGGCGTCTACTGATTAGTCCATTCAGAGCTGAGAATCCTGTGCTTTCCTCCAAGCGCGTTAGGATGGAGGAGGATTGTGCTTGCCTTTACCCTCCTAGAATCAGGGACATTGCAAAAGTGATGGGGAGAGTCCTAACGGAGGGGATGGGCTAATTGGCTACAACTACATTGGGAAGGCAATAAAAATTGGCAAAAACTTAGAAATAAAATAAAAAATTAAATAAAAAGTCTAATTTAGTATGTAAACACTTAACATCTCTAAAATGTTGTTCATTATAGAAACTAAGCTGCAAAAACAGCCCAAATTCTTTGTTTTTGTGTTGTAACAGAAACATGACCATGTTTATCATCTATTTGGCCCATACAAGTTTAGCCCCGCCCCTTTAACACTGAAGCATTTCAGCCTCGACTGCTTACTGAATGAGAAATAATACAGGGCAACCAAATATAACTTACAATATTAATGGCACAGTAACAAAACAGCCTGTTTAATCTGAAGTGATTAAGAAAGTAACTACTAACATAATTAATGGGCTTCAGGGTAACACACACACACGCGCACACACACACATACATATATGGAATATGCAGTCCGTTAACAAATAATGCACAGTGCTCTACTACTCTCCCCCAGTAATACATGCACAATTTCAAAAAATATTCCTCTGACGAAGGTACATGTCTGAATATCACACCATTTAACTCAAGCTAAACTGTTTAAAACTCTTCTGCCCATTTCTGTAACCGTGCACATTCAAAATTCTTAAAGGAGGCTTCGCTTAGTCTGCACCTTAGTGTTTGAAAAGCTGATCCACATTTCAGTGCCCTCAGTTGAGAGGCTGGAGGTCTTAAGAGCTGTTAACATGCCAGAGCCCTGACTTTCAGCCTCCTAAATCTTTCAGATGCATTCCACTGTTTGGTACACTGGCAGACTGCTGCAGTAAGGTCTGGTCTGATTTTTCCTGAAGTTTTCCATTCTGTCAGGCCTGATTCGTAGGAAAAAATAAGAGTAAAAAGGACAAAAGCTCCATCAACATTTCAAAACAAAGCAGATGGAGACAATATGCTTGATGAATGCTTCATGCTGCAAGACGTTTCATCACAAAATCCCCGCAGTCTCTCTAAACAGTGATCTGAGAGATAACACCGTTAGACTAACATGGTTCGGTGCAGTGACCAAAACATGCAAACACACACACACAGCAGGAAAGGATTCTCCAGTACAGCAGCGGGTGTTTAGTCTACAAAGCTAAGCAAAGCTGCTGTGATGCTAAAAACCTAAATAAATATAGTCTGAGGACAATGAATGGCTAACACTGCACTGACAGTGTTGATATCTGTGTTAAACCTTTGCATTTGTATTTCCAACCTAATCCTTGATGCTTTAGCAAATGTGTGAAGTTGTCCTTTGGGGAAGGGGAGGGGAGAGGGGTCAGGTATATATTAGCATTAATAAAACCATTGTCGGAAATGAAACAGACATCACTACTGTTAACTTTAATTAGTTTCTGGCCGTTTACTGTTTTTTCTCCAATTTCCTTCTGCTCTAAAAATGAATCCACACCACTCAAACTCAATCACTCTCAGTATTTTCCTTTCATTAAACAGAAAGTGTCTTTGATCTGATAATGAAATGTGCAGGGTGCTTTATATACCAGACTTTTATAGTCACCTCAAGATGTAGTCAATTTTCTGGTACAGTGAAACATCAATTATATTAAGACTTGATTAACTTTTAAAAAGATTTACTGACTACAGAACACTGAAGTTATGCTTCATTCTGGAGATGACGTCATGCAGGCATTACAAGCCCATATTAGGAATACCAATCTGGTCATAATGGAAAAAATGAATGGGATTTTTGAAAATCAAGTTTTTGGTACATATATCATCGTCTCTCAAATGTCACTGAATCCCCTGAATTACAAGATTGTTACATAGTCAAATACAAATAATGCTGCGTTCAAGCTAACACTACTGCACAGTGAAATGTCAGCAAGTCACTTATGACTCTTTGGTTCATCACCCATTTTCAAAGATGATCAGAGGACTAATACAACCACTTTGTCTGGTTACACTGAACACTGAAAAAATAGGTCTTCAAAGCAAGCTAACTAATTTGCATGTTCTGCTCTTGGTAAAACAATTTAATACAAAACAGCTTTGAGTAATTTATAGCAAAACGTTGCAACTTAAATACCCACCACACTACAGTCCTGTGACATTTGAGAGAGAAATGTACTGGACAAAACTCAGTGGAACCTTGGATATTGTTTCCCCTGGTTATCATACAATTGGGTTATTGTTGACTTTATTTTTTTTGTTGGGGGGATTTTGTCCCAGTTATTGTTCATCCGCCCAGGTTTCGTGGGGATGCCCACATGACTCGCTGCTAATTTTGCAAAACAAAGCATTGCATTCTTCACTCACCCACGTTTTCGTCCTTCTGGCTTTCTTGCGATGGCGCACAGCACTACCACCTGAAAACAGGCGTGAAAACACATAGCAGCCGAGAACGGGTATACAAAACAAAGGCTGGACTACACCAGCACACTCTAAAATGGAGCGTAAACCCATCAGAGTGATGTTAAATGTTTATTTATCCATTTCATTAGTCTTTTTTATTTATTTCTCCTTGTTTTCTGTATGTAAAATTCTATATTCTATATAAAATGTATTTTGGTCAATATTTAAGTGCCTGGAACTGAATAAATGGATTTACATAATTTCTTAAAGGAAATATTGCTTCAGCTATTGTTCCTTTCGTTTATCATCAGGTACTTTAGAACCGATTAATGACTAAACCCAAGTTCCACTGTATTTCTGAAATTCCTTATATGGGCATAACAACAGGCTGTGATCTTTTGACTCCGCCCCATAACACATTTGGACCAATCACATGCTCCAATTAAAAAAACGTTTAATTGTGCTTCTCTTCAAGAACATAAAATCAGCCTTTTGAATCAATAAAAAAATTACTTGTGAATAAATATAAAAACACTACAATGAGTAAAAATGAGTACATTATTGTACAACGTGCAAAGCATATTTTCACTACACATGAACTGACATATGTAGTCATTTTATGCAGTTGAATGTGAACATTTGAAGCCTACTCGAATTTTATATCGATATGTCTGCCTACAACACGAACGTAAACGTGCTACGAAAAGTTTGATTCATTTGAACTTGTATTGTCGTGCAAGAGACTCAGGCGCCGCCGCGAACAATAATCAGCAAAGACTGAAGAGCAGAACATTATAACTACCCGTCACATCCTACATGACCTTTAACATGTCTTAAATACACAAAGAATCATCTGGAGATGCAGAAATGACATTCAGCTCTACAGTAAAAACAGCAGGTTTATCTAATTGACAACAGGCCTCACAGAAATGTCAGACTAATGTTTTTACTTCACTTTAAGCTTACATATGATGGTTAACAGTCAACATGACTAACCTTCCACGGTGTGCCATTCAGAGAGCTCCACAGCAGGCTTTCTCATCAGTGAGCACGCCTCCTGTTTTCTTCTCCGAGATGATTAAATGCTACACTTGAGTTAAACTAGACTCATTAAGCTACGCAGTAAACTCGTCACAAACCACTGTGGAAGTCAGTAATGAAGCAGCAGCAGTCGACTGGCAGAAGTTCAGGCAGAATGACTTGTGTTGAAGGAGAGTTTAAAAGGCAGGCTTAATCCCCGCCCCTCCTTCCCCCTTTCCCCACTTTCCCCCCTTTGTCTACTTATGATGGAGAAAATACCTGAAGGGGATCCGTCACCACACCAGGATCAGAGGTGAGTACAGTCAGCTAAATGATGAAAGTATTAAAGTAGTCAATAAAAATACTTACAGAGAAATGTCATCTATTTGTACAACTTTTTGCATAAGTTAACAGAAAAGCAGCCATTCAAAGTGTTTTACCATGAAATGCTACACTGTACAAAAACATACAAGCTTCTTTACAGTGGTTGTGATGGGAACCAGGGGTCACAATGACCGCAGTACAAGTAGTTTTTTTTCTATGCACACATGGCCAGTGAACCCAAGTTTTTTATACAGTGTTGATAATGTTAAATTATGTGTCATACAATTCTGTGTAGTACTTTTATTTGCCTGCAATATGTAATATTACACACACACACACACACACACACACACACACACACACGTTTCTGTAAATTGTGCGGACATTACATAGACTTACTGAAACCTTACCCTCACAACCAGGTTTGGGACCCCACAATGTGGCATAAACCTGGTACACACACAAGCACACTTTGATAATACTATACTAATTAGGACATTCCATTCTTGTGTAATACTGAGTGAAAAAATCCCTAAACCTAAACTTAACCTTAGCAACCAAAAGTTAGTGCTAAAGTAATAATAAAAAATTTGTAATGAAAACGGCAAATTTCTTGAGAGCAGGGGTGTTGTAATGGAGGGAAAAGTGGCACCGAGTTACCAGGGCCCCAAGTGTGGAAAGGGCCCTTGAGGAGTCTGGAATTTTATATTCCTTTAAATGTAAAAAAAAAAAAAAATGTAATAATAGGGGCGGGGCCCCTGGCATTGCTTGTGCAAAGGGCCCAGAATTTGGTGCTATGCCCCTGCTTGTGAGGACCCCACTTTAACACATCCGACATGCATTCCTATTATTATGAGGATTTTCAGTCCCCACCAGGGAGAAATACAAGAACACACACACAGACTGGTTTGAATATAACTGGGTCAAGGTTTCAGACTTCTTCCCACCTCTGAGCATATTCTACTCAAAACACATAACATTCACACGTTTTTAAAGAATACTGTAAGTTTTCCATCAATTAAGAGCAGTTTGCATTTACAATCTCTAAAAGTGTAACCTTTGTGAAAATCAATGTGTAGGACCCTTTTCTGAACAGATATGGAGAGATACGGAGATGAACTTTGATCCTTGTAGCTGGTTTGCTTTTTTGCACAGTGGGGGTGGATGTTTCTCTGTGTCTGTATTTTTGCACTCTGCATGCACTTTGTGTCACCAGTGTTGAAAGAGAGTGTACGTATGTTTGAGGAACAAGCAATGTTTTACTGTGACCCGCTCATCGATCCTTGTGATGTAAAGGCCGGAGTCAATGAAAATGTCATCAGCTCTTACCTCATAAACACAGACAAAGTCTGATCAGATCAGCTGGAAAAAGTCTCATCAGTCCAACACAAAAAAGTTAATGTCAAGTAAGTTGGACACTGAAGTGGGGCTTTAAGGCTTCAAAATACTGAAACAACACTGGAGATATGATTAAACAAGATTTTTGTTTATGGAATGTATTCAACTGGATCACTCAATCACTGCAGGTTTCAATTCAATCAGTTTTAACCAAACTTCTATAAACTACAAATGTAGCAGTACCAGAATAAACTTTCTAATTGTGTAATGTAGTAAGATAAAATATCTGTAAATACAAAGCAAGATTCCAGAGTTATCCAGATAAACACAAAATCAAATCAGGTTAAGAAAAGTGATTGATATTCTTATTACACAATCCTCATTTGGGTGATCTCACCTGACTAAGAATGAATGGATGCTAGTAGCTGCCAATTAATACCTGCATAATTCTAATTGGTCATTCACTTTAATTGTTAGAAACATAGTAGCATATATAATAGTATTTCACAATTGCTGAAGTTAGACCTAAATTAAATAACCATATCATCCAAACTCTTTATTTTCTGTGTGGCACAGAACTGAAAGAAAAAAAAAGTGATGCAAAGCGACCTGTCATGACACTGTATCATCCAGTTGGTATTATAATGTGATATTGTGTGAGGGCTCTGGTGGCATGTAACAGACTGTAAGAAATTGTATAACCAAATAAATTGGATTTTATGTTAATACAAATTTCCACATATGCTTCTAAACAATTTACAATTTAACATGTTTGAATCATGTTGCACAACATGGTCACATATTATCCATCTCCATCTTTGTCCATGTGTTCCATATTTATTTACATTTGCCATGTGCCTTTGTTTACTTTCATGTTATGTCTCCTTGTCCTCACCCTCGTCATGTTGTCCTGCCATGTGCTTTTGTTTACATTTGACACGTGTCATCCTTGTCTTCTTGTGCACATCTATTTACATCTTCCACTTGTCTTGTTCTTGTCTCCACCCCCAATTTACATCATATCATTGCACAGCCCTGCCATGTCATCCTATGTCTAATTAAGCATGCTATATAGCTCCCTTATGTTTCTGAGTCCATGGTCAGTCTTTAAATGTTCATGAATGATCTTGAAAGTTTGTGAATGTGTGTATATGTATGTCATTCACTGTTTTTCAGTACTGCCACAGCCTCAGCTGTGTTTTGCGTTATTAGCCACAGTGTTTAGTTGTTAGTTTTTGTAATAAAGGCTTGCTTTTGGACACCCACCTGTGCATCCTCTCCTCCTGCCTACCCCCTCGAATCGTTTCAGCAGATGATAACTTATCTTGTTCAAATTGGTAAACATGTAATGTTAATTTAGTTTATCTAGTAGGTGTTGTCTTCCAAAAGGGTGAGACTTAAACATCGAGAGAAAGAGCTGAGAGAGGCAACTAAAGGGAACACAGCTTAGCAGAGCTGGATTCAAACAACCAGCAGGCAGGCAGGTGAACCATTATGATACAAATGTCAAATAACAGTGCACAGTCTTTCTTATTTAATTATTCTTTGAAGTGTAACAATTTACAAATGTAAAATTGATTTGTGGTTAGTTAAATGAACATATTTAACACTAATCATGCTGATGGCGAGACTTAAAAAAGGGGGAGAGTTGCCCTTTTGTCAGGTTAGAGCAACATCCCCTACATGTTTGTGGATGTTCCAGATTTAAAAGAAATGAGAATGTAGGACAATCTAATCTCAGAACAGCCCTCTAATTGCTTTGTGAATACCAGGCATGATCAGCCACAGTAATGGTGGTCACAGAGCCCCTGGTATACTAGGCTTAAAAATTGAATTCACACAAAGTGCCTAAGGCATGTGTCTACGTCTGTTTGTGCGTGTGTGTGTGTGTGTGTGTGTGTGTGTGTATTGTTGCGATGGGTGTAGCTTGAAAACGTTTCCATTTCACACTCTCTGTTTTCACCCATTACGCTAGCACGTGGTGCTCTAGTGCTCTGAAGATGGGTGATGTGGTTTTGAGGTTAACCTCCTCCATCCTCTCGCTCTTTCCATCTCTCAGAGTCCCCTCCCCTTCTGAGCCTTAGACTGTCTTTGAATCCTCTCATAACATTGGGCTTCTGTCTTTTTATTTGTGAGCTCAGCCCTAAGCGAAACTACTGTAAGTCAGAGCTTTTTCACTTCAAGCAGCACTGATACTACACAGCCTTCCCCCAGCCCGCCCCCTGCGAGCAACACATGTAGAGATTCAAGGCCCAATACAAAATACTGTCAGCATTTGCAGTTCACAAGCAGAGAGAGAAAACCAAACAATGACAGCAAATATTTGCCAGAAGCACTTAATCACTTCACAGCAAGTAACACTTAAGCAAGCAAAGGAAGTGGTGAATGGGCTAAAACGAGTGATGATTAAGTAGAGAAAGTGAGGAAAGTTCAGTCAGAGCAAAATGGAATGGAATGGGCAATAATAGTGAGCCCTCCTGCTCAGCTTTGGCGCTTGTGGAAGATCTGAGTCACAGCATTATGGACAGACAACGAGGCCAGCTGCTCCAAAACCACTCCAGTTCACTGTGATGTCCAAAGCCAACTTGCTGCTGGAAAAAGTCATTTTCCAACACACAGCATGCTTCACTGCCAAGGTCATAAACTCTTCCTACACCCATTTTGAACGACAGTAGGATTAGGCTGTCATAGAGCAGACACTGTTGATTACATTAATAACTGGCTAAAGTCAAACGATACACATGGACGTAAACCTAATAAGAATAAACAATATAACGTAGAAATCCTTTAAAAGACTTTTAAAAAATATATAAAACACTGTGTGGCAAAAATGCATCTAAATCTATGTTTATTATCTATGTTTTAATAAGCCCTGTGTTGAGATAGAGCCCCAGCTCCCTTATCTCAAGTGGATGATCAAACACAAGAACAGTGTCATTGCACATTTTATCCACCAGGGGGTGACAGCAACATTTATGTCAAGCTTAATATGAAGATCTGTTGAGGTGCTCCAAAAAAGTGCCATGGCTGTACTGTTTTTAAACAATTAAGTTAACAAGCTGCTAAGTGCAGGTCATAAACAGTAAAACAGTGTCAGTAATGAGTCTACCTTGTGTTAGCTGGGTGGGTTTGGTTAAGGGAACTCCATCAAGTGAACAAAGGTGTCCACAGGGGTCAAGAATAATGACACCGCCTCTGTTCTCAATAAGGCAATGCTCCGCCTCAATGCCAGCGCCTTCAATGGTGATGTCCTGAGGTATGGGGGCATCATCGCGGCCGATGCGCGTTATTCCTACAACACAATAAAGACAGATTTGAACTGGGTACATGACTGAAGCAGTGATTATGCTTATGGTTCTTTGCCTGTGAGTTTGCCCAGCTTTAAGCCATTTTATCTATGTGATCTACACATGCTGTGCCTATTAACTCAGTTAAGATGCAAATGAAACCCATCTCGCTGTGTGGTTTAGCCGTTCCTTCTGTGCTTTGCTGCCTGAGGGCTGTTTTAATTGAATTTTGATGAAAACACTGCTTCGCATGGGATTTCCCCACTGAATGAAAGACGGCATCCTGCACGGTTTTACAGCAGAGCAGAAATATGGCTGCCTTTAGACAAATACTGGCAGCGAGACCGGCGGCTGTGTTCTGAGGAAACAGTCTGTGTGGAAATGGTGTTCTGTGCAGAAATGTTCAACATTTCCAAATGTTGGCCTGGCCATTGCAGTCTCCCACACTGCAGATGTGGTACATATAATCCAAAAGGCAGTTCTCCAGCACCTCATGGGCTACAGTTATTACAAAGACAAGATCTCATAGCCATTCTGTTCAGATGAAGCTTGGTTAGTAATAAAGTATAATATTGATCCCAATAAACAGATTTAGCCCAAAATGCTTACAGGTGAAGTTCTGCCCAATCAGTGGGCATCTTGGTAATGCCCTTCACCAACTAGCTCCACTCACACGTTCACAAATAAGCCAATATGGTATAAATATTATGTGATGTTTGTCTTAAATAATAAAAAACATGTAATTTTCTAGTACATGTGCTGCCATGGGTCTTTTTTTGGTAAATAGTGCATCCCTTTATTAACAGGGGGCCTGGCATTTTTATTAGGACTGAGTTTCCTGTAAAACACTATGAGAGACCCCATTCATATACCAGTGAGCTCCTTCTATAATAATATATTGGAGACACAACAGTATCAGAAATCCAAGGTTTTATTTTTACTGGTTCCCACCGGGAGGAAGTGAGGTCGCCATCTTATCCTTTCTCTCTTCTGATAGGCTGTGCGCTTCATTTCCTCTCTCTGTCTCCGATTGCATTCCTGTATCTCCCAGAGTGACTGCGATAACGAGGTCAGAGAGGTGAACAGAGAGATGCTCTGTTACAGCACTGACTTTCCTCATCAGCCTTCCCTGACACCATCTTAATTCTGGTTTCAATACTCTTTTAGTTCAAGTGAAGGTTGTTAGGTGAGCTCTTGTATGGGTGAAAGATCAAGTCAACATAAAGGTCGAATTCAGCAGCAGAACTTACCCATGCATCAGTGATCAGCTGTGGTTTCCTCTTAAAAAAGTATAATATTTCAGACCAGTAACACTCAGTTTGCTCAAATGATGCTATGTAATGATACTTCACTCTGCTAACTTGCTAGTTTTTAAGGAATCTCAGTCAGCATCAAGCCAAACACATGGACATCTTAATATACATACATACATACATACATACACATTATACTTATATAGCGCCTTTCTAGACACCCAAGGACGCTTTACAATCAACACACTTCATACACACACCGGTGAGAAGTGGCAGCCAGTCACGCACAGCGTACTCTCAACCGGAAGCGACCGTCCACCTGGAGAACTGCATCGAGCACTAAGGGGATCACGCAGAACAGAGTACCAACCATATCTGGGCATGCATACATACATACATACATTCATTCATACACACCAGGGTAATTTTAGAGTATCCAATCCACCTGATATCCATGTTTTTGGACTGTTGGAGGAAACCGGAGTCCCCGGAGGAAACCCACGTAGACACGGGGAGAACATGGAAACTCCGCTCAGATGCGGACTCAAACCCAAGACCTCAGCGCTGAGAGGCAAACGTGCTAACCACTAAGCCACCGTGCCGCCCTAATAAATGGTTTGTTTTGTACTAAATAGCGCACAAAAGGTTAGCCTAACTGAGGGCAAATGTGTCTCTATTGACAAATCAGATTTCCAGCTGTCCCCTTGAGCCTTTGGCGTCTCAATGGGCATGTGCAACATAGATACTATGCAATATCATTAAAAACATAATTGAAACTCAGAGAAAGTTGATGCTTGGCATGCGGATGTGGACAAGACCTGGCAGTCACATGAAACTAAATCCAGGTGAAACCTCCTCTCCTTCTCTTTAAGACAAAGCCAAAATGAACTCCACCCTGTTAGGTCCTATGGGAAAACTGGCATCAGAAAGGTGACCCCCCCTCTCCCTTCCCCCTCCATCCTCTTAGATAACCTTAGCACTGCATTCATCCTCTGTAGCCCTTAGGCCCCGAGTCAGCACTAACAATAGAAGTCACATGCATCCTCCATCCCGCAGAGACAATCACTTTCAGGAGACAGAGCAACAAAGACTGGCCACCATATTTACAATCCAATAACCATCAGGCACTCTTTTCACGTGGGCCATAACTGTTTTGAGTCTGGGAGAGAGTGTATATGTATGTGTGTGTTTGAGAGAGAAGGACTTACCCTCCTTCAGTGGTAGAACAGTGATGGCCACACTGAGCCTACCACTGCCCAGGCTGACCAGATGAGGGGTAGTTGTCTGTACCTTCAGTCCTTTCCCTGTGTCAATCAAATCTAAAGGTGGGCTCTGCAGAGACAAGACCTCAGCTTAGACTACAGGCATTCCAACTGTGGGATGAGGGGGTAAGGGTGGGGGGTTGCAGGTGATGGGTGAAAAGACCATATTTACGTGATTATATCATGAGACATTTTTGTGATCCGTTTGCAGTGTCAGTTTATTTTATGCTATTAAAAATGTAATGACCTGTGAGATATTAAATGGCAACTGATTAGTTAATCACCTCAAAATGATCATTGTGTGTTTCACCTTTTTTCCCCGTGAAAGTTACAGTTCATATGGTTTGTTACAAAATATAAGCACAATAATCATTAGTTTAGTTTAGTTAACAAAACATAATGAAATTAAATAACAGTTTTCCAGGACCAGGTGCAACACAGAACACAAAAGCAATGACAACATACAATAAACATGCATTAGTACAGGTCATATACTATAGTACAAGCCCTCTGACTAGACTAAGACACATTACAGGACAGGACTAATGCAATGATGGTCAGTACTGAGTGATTGTCTAGTGGGAATCAAGATTCCAGCCTGCAGTGAGTGTTATGTACAAATATTGCAATGATAGTGGACAGTATACAGTGATGTGCAAATGTGCAGTGATTATATAGTCTCTGAGAGTCAGACTGTGTGTGTTAAGGAGTCTGACAGCCTGAGGGATGAAACTGTTGGACAGTCTGAAGAACAGTCACAATTTAAGAGATTTAAAAGCAGACATGATCATTATTAGTAGTATATTAACACTATGTAATACTCAGTGTTGGGCTTTGTCTTTACATGAGTATACCTGGTTAGATACTCACGCCACTTTTAATGCTGACTAGTAGTTTTTTTTAATAAAGAAATAACACTGTGGTCATGCTGCTATACCGCCAAAACATGGGGATCATTTTTCACTACTGTGTTCTCAGAAAGCTGGTATGGGGCTACACTGACAATATTTGGACACATCTAACTTAGAACGGTATCTAAACATCAGTCGTAAATATAGCACATCAGTCAAGACATCATTTATTAAGTCATTTTCATCAACTAGTGAAAGCTTATAAACTGCTAGTCAGCATTGTGCAAACTGAGAGCTAATTCACATAAAACACTTAAATCAAAAGTTGTTAAGACACTCTGTGGCAATAAGTGGCATAATGTTTTGATCATAATGATTAGATTAAACTTTTTTTTAACCATCTGTTTATTGGCTTTTACAAGGGAAAACATACATCAGTTTAAGAGAGTAACACATACACATCTAAATATATAAATGGGTAGAGACGAAAAATACAAATAAAATAAAAAAGGGAAGCTACTACAGCACAATCAAAAAGATTAAACTTTTTGCCAGTGAGACTGCACACAATGGAATTTGATCTCCACATTTAACTAATCTGTGCAGTGAAATACACACACTAGTGAACACACTAGGCTGTGAGAACATGCGCCTGAAGAGGTAGGGAGCCCTATCCACTGTGCCCAGGCAGCAGTTGGGGGTTAGGTGCCTTGCTCAAAGGAACTTCAGTCATGACCTGCCCGGGGATCGAACTGGCGACTTTCCGGTCACAAGACTAGATCTCTAAACACCAGACCATGGCTGCCCCCAGGCAGGGACGTAGAACCAATGCTGGGCCCTATGCACAAGCAGTGCCCAAAGCCCCCCGCCCCTATTATTAAATATTATTATAATAACTCTAATAAAATAAAATCTCTAATAAAATAAGAGGGCAAGGGGCACCGAGAGGCTCAGCGGGCTAAGGCGCTGACACTATGACCAGAGGATCATGAGGTCAAATCCAGGTTTGCCATCAACAGTCGGGGCCCACAGAGAGCAAAATTGGCAGTGTTCTCTCTGGGTGGGTATTTTAACACTAATTATTACATATTATACATAATTTAACACTAATGTTGCCATTTCATGTCAGAAATGTTGAGAGAGTTGTTATGGTGGTTGGTACCATCAGCAAATAATGTTAACATTGATGGATGCTAACACTGCACAAAACTAGTAAGTGGAATATTTTAAGTAATATTTTTGTATCAGTATATTGCGGTGATGGTCATTTTGAGCATATCTGAATATTCTGATTATGACCTTGTTTACAGGTTGTCACATATATGATGATTTAAGCCCAAGTGATCTGAAAAAGCTTATCTTGCCTTTTAGTAAAACTAAAGAAGAAAACCTCCAACACTAAACATATCTTAGCTGATCAACTGCATTTGTGTAAATGGACAAATCACTTCCAGCCTCTGATTGTCACTGTCAGCACGATTAGCATCACAAACTGTAATTCTAATTCCTGAATAGTCCAAATTAAGGTACAAACAGCACTCACCTTAGGAGACTCAATGTTCTGATCAGATTCTGGTTGCAGTATGTTCTCTGAACAATCTGTCTCGGTCTCCTACAGAACAAAAGAAAACAATAAATTCCATAGTCATACTAGAAGCAGACTGTTATCCAGATGCAGACCATCCATAGAAGGACTGTCTGCAGCTGGATGATGTTGAAGATTGGAGTTGTAGGTTTGCAAAGACCTCACAGCACTTTCTGCAGTCACTCCCCCAGGAGGACCATATCACTCTGCACTGTGTGAAACCAGATAAGCGATTACAAATAATTGCATTAAAATAACTTAAAAACAAGAGTACTTCCACACCGACAGTGACCCTGCACCCACACGAAAACAGACATAAACACAAGATTGAACACACTTAGTCACTCTCAGATGCTCCGTAATACAGGCTGGAATGTGTGCGTAAAAACAAAGTTCTAAAAGAGAAAATGTAAATGGCTGCAGAACAGAGGGTGGGAGGAACAGGCAGGAATGTTCCAGGCCTGCAATTTCCCACGAGTCACTAGGAGTGTTTGGCACATGGTGCCAGTGCAGGAACAGTGAGAATGGACAGCTCTCGCTTTGGTCCAGCTACCCTGGAGCTGGCCATTACCACAGACCTGGACACAGAGGCCCCTCCTACACGGCCAAGTGTTCCACAGCTGTAGCCTGAAACTGCTCACTGTGAAGGTGGACCACAGCTGGATTTAGTGGACTTAAACCTTTTCCATATACATACATGTACATCTCTGGAAAACTAAGAGGCCACTTTCAGATGATGAGTTTCTCTGCTTTTACTGTGAATAGGTATGTTTTTTTTATTATTCCTTTTTTTATTCTATAAACTACTGACAACATTTATACCAAATCCCAGATAAAATGTTCTTATTTACCATACCGTGTATCACAAAAGTGAGTACACCCCTCACTTTCTGCAGATATTTATGTACATCTTTTCATGAGACAACACTGACAAAATGACACTTTGACACAATGAAAAGTCGTCTGTGTGCAGCTTATATAACAGTGTAAATTTATTCTTCCCTCAAAATAACTCAATATACAGCCATTAATGTCTAAACCACCGGCAACAAAAGTGAGTACACCCCTAAGAGACTACACCCCTAAATGTCCTAATTGAGCACTTCTTGACATTTTCCCTCTATTTTTCCTGTCATCTGACTCGTTAGTGTTACTAGGTCTCAGGTGTGCATAGGGAGCAGGTGTGTTCAATTTTGTAGTACAACTCTCACTCTCTCTCATAGTGGTCACTGAAAGTTCCAACATGGCACCTCATGGCAAAGAACTCTCTGAAGATCTTAAAAGTCGAATTTTTGCACTACATGAAGATGGCCAAGGCTACAAGAAGACTGCCAACACCCTGAAACTGAGATGCAGCACAGTGGCCAAGTGTTTTAAAAGAGCAGAGTCCACTCCGAACAGACCTTGCATTGGTCGTCCAAAGAATCTGAGTGCACGTGCTCAGCATCACATCCAAATGCTGCCTTTGAAAGATATACACAGGAGTGCTGTCAGCATTGCTGCAGAGATTGAAGAAGTGGGGGGTCAGCCTGTCAGTGCTCAGACCATACGCAGCACACTATATCAAATTGGTCTGCATGGCTGTCACCACAGAAGGAAGCCTCTTCTGAAGTCCGTACACAAGAAAGCCTGCAAACAGTTTGCTGAAGACATGTCAACAAAGGACATGGATTACTGGAACCATGTCCTATGGTCTGATGAGACCAAGATTAATTTGTTTGGTTCAGATGGTCTCAAGCATGTGTGGCGGCAATCAGGTGAGGAGTACAAAAATAAGTGTGTCATGCCTACAGTCAAGCATGGTGGTGGGAATGCCATGGTCTGGGGCTGCATGAGTGCAGCAGGTGTTTTGGAGTTACATTTCATTGAGGGACACATGAACTCCAGTATGTACTGTGAAATAATGAAGCAGAGCATGATCCCCTCCCTCTGGAAACTGGGTCGCAGGGCAGTGTTCCAGCATGATAATGACCCCAAACACACCTCTAATACGACCACTGCTTTATAAAAGAGGCTGAGGGTAAAGGTGATGGACTGGCCAAGCATGTATCCAGACCTAAACCCAATAGAACATCTTTGGGGCATCCTCAAGCGGAAGGTGGAGGAGCACAAAGTCTCGAATATCTGCCAGCTCCGTGAAGTTGTCATGGAGGAGTGGAAAAGCATTCCAGTGGCAACCTGTGAAGCTCTGGTAAACTCCATGCCCAGGAGAGTTAAGGCAGTTCTGGAAAATAATGGTGGCCACACAAAATATTGACACTTTAGGAACTTTCACTAAGGGGTGTACTCACTTTTGTTGCCGGTGGTTTAGACATTAATGGCTGTATATTGAGTTATTTAGAGGGAAGAGTACATTTACACTGTTATATAAGAGGCATACAGACTACTTTTCATTGTGTCAAAGTGTCATTTTGTCAGTGTTGTCTCATAAAAAGATATACTTAAATATCAGCAGAAATGTGATGGGTGTACTCACTTTGTGATACATTGTATTTATTGACAGAAAATGACAACTGGTCAAAAGAAGCAAAAGTGTAGACCTGAATTAATGCAGAAACATATTGATATTGTTTTTAAATAAGACAATATTTATTTTTTAACTTCAGAGTTCACAAATGAATATTTTGTGGATTAAGCTTAATTTGTTTATAGTCTCCACCAGTTTTTCAGAATACTGTTGGATGACACTCCTAGAGTGAAAATTCAAGCTACTTTGCTTTGTTTGATGACTTGTTGGCTATCCATCTTCCTCTTGTTCATATTCCAGATGTTTTGAATAGGTTTTTCTAGAGTTCTGTATATTTGAGATATTCTTCCTCCTTGTGAAAGCATTTTCATTCATAATTAAATAAATAAAAAAAACTGTGATAAACTTTTGTGTTTGGCCTTTTGTGTTAAATGTTGATACGGATTGAACAGTAATTTACTCAAACTTTTTGAAATATTCCTGAGATGACATGGTATTTATTACATGACCAATCTTTAAACTCTCTATGAATTAAAAGGGTATTTTTGTAACTGACATTAAGACTAAAATATGTAAATGATACTGTTCCAGTTGGCTTGCCAGAAGAAAGTGAAATGATTCACATACTAAGGATTGAACTGTTTTTGTAATATATATATATATATATATATATAAATATATATATATAAATATATATATAAAACATTTAGATTTTAAGTGTTTTCCATGATACTGGCCTTTTAAACAGCTCAGTGATGTAGAGTGTTGTTAAAGTAGTCTGTATACTGAATGTAGTGAAATATAATGAAGTGAAGAATAACCAACACAACCACATGAGTAGTCAAATCACCACTTGTGTCTGTGTGAGTGTATGTGTATGTGTCTGTGTGAGTGTGTCTCTGTGTGTCAGCCATTGGCAGGGCTCCACACTCTTTATATCTTTAGATCACTTACCAAAGTCAGTCATCTAGATGAAGTGCCAGTTAGCTTTAATCTCAGATCAAGTGCGTCAAAAGCCAGAAAAGATTAATCAGACTAACCAGCAGAATGTCTATAGACTACTGAGCTCTGTGGGTCACATCACATGACATTCATTAGAAAAAAAGATGTAGGCTTGTATAAAAAAAAAACTACTACAACACCTGTATTTTAATTTAATTTAACTTAAGCAAACTATATTGTCATTTTTTATTCATTGAATGTCAAACAATGTCAACAGAACTATTTCTTACAAAATTTGAATGCAACAGGTTTACCTAAAATGTAAGTATATTTTATACAAGCAGTTTATACATCTATAAAATCCTCAAATAATAAAAACATTTGTATCTGTTTCGATCAGCAACTGTAACTACAATTATTAATGAAGCAAAGCTGTGAGCTTCCACATCCTCCATCTATGAGAGAATAAGAGGCATTAATAATTGTCATTAAGGAGTGAAAAATGTATATGTATTGCTGACAACTTTATTTGACTTTTTGTACACAAACTAGGCAGTCAAAGTTAATAACATGTTAATGTGAGAGATATTTAATGCTTCATTTTTAAATCCCTCTCATGCACTTTCAGGTTATCATCAGGTTCTTTTGAACAAAATGTACTTGAGAGCAGTTACACCCCTGTATCTGCCTCATCCATATCCCTGTTTTTGTCCTTCTCTGTGTGTTTACATTTGTCATATGCTTTTGTTTGTCTTTACGTCATGTCTCCATGTCCCCTCTCATATCGTCCTGCCATGTGTTACGTCCTTGTCTCCACATGCTCGTTTGTTTACATCTTCCACGTGTCCTGTTCAGCCCCCAGTTACATCATGTCATTGTACAGCCCTGCCATGTCATCTCATGTCTAATTAAGTGTACTATATACCTCCCTTGTGTTTCTGAGTCCCTTGTCAGTCATTGATTGTCAACATGAATGTATGTTAATGTGTGTATGTCTTCATAGTTTTGCCACAGCTTTGTTTTGTTCCTTAGCCAGTGTTTACTTTGTTTTTTGGTATAAAAAAATCTTGATTTTGGACACCATCTCTGCATCTTCTCTTCCTGCCTAAGCTCCATGTTACAAGAGCTTTTTATTGTTTCTCTGCCTTCCCTAAATCCACTCCACTCCCCACAAGAACAGTGAGAAGCAGCCAGTCCAGCTCTCTCAACTGATCTGCTGATGGAACTCCTGACACTTTGCTCCTGACCTGGTCTAAGATACATCTTTGTCAGTAGTTATTTAGCTTCTTTTAATTCTTTTATTCATTAATATTTTTCTTATACATCAAAAACCTTTGTCCAGCATTTTGCAACATTAAACTAGCAAAACTGATTTCTTGGACTCCATGCATTTTTTTTCTGTCTAAAAAAAAGATTTATACCAAATACCAGAGTCTTACCGTGGTCAAGTTAGCTTCCCAGTGGATGAGGAAAGTAAGAGTATATTAGTGAGAACAAAGCAGTGAACAAGAGAAAAAAATATTTTCTGATTAAGCTGATGCTTCATGATGTCTGCTGCTGTGTGTGTGTGTGTGTGTGTGTAACTCCCCACCCTCAGTTAAATAAAATATTGGTGGGATGTCTAAAGTTTGAATCAGATCCACATCTTACTCTTTCATTATCAAAACATTCTCCTGTGTTTATTGAAGGAAAGAGAAATAGATGTATTAAATATGATGTTACTGTCAGAACAGTTTCTTATTTGGGTGAAACATACTGTGGCCAGTAAAATAAGACAATACTAGATAGAAGAACATAGTGTTATTATATTGCAAATATACATTTCATTGACATGTATTGTGTCCACTTGTCAGAGTCTGTTTTGCTATTAAAAGTCTTTATTTAGCATTACATTTAATCAAATATATAATCAATATAATATTTACTAATATATAATTAATTCAAATGAATAAAATGTAACACTATAGGTTGAATAGTCAGCACTAATACAAACACAAACGTTTCAGGCCTCCTGAAGCCACCCATCACCTAATGTTCCTCGTGTCCCAGTGTCCCTCAACTGTGAGGACTGCAGTACTGCTCGGCTCGGGAGGAAGGCCGGGTCACAGCCGGCTAGCAGTGCTCCCGTTTCCTCAGATTGAGAATTCACTTCCTTTGTGAGGTCATTGCTGTTCAAATACTCTAGTCTCCGCTCACACGGCAGTCTTCACTGCTTATTGCTCTAATCTACTTCCCCTTATAACGCCAAGCACAATACACATCAAATTTCACTCCATAAAGCAGCACTGCTGTACTTTTTCACTTAAGAGGAAATGACTGGAGAAAACACAACAGGTACTGTCTGGGAATAATGATAGTAACCTTTGTTTTGAGGATAATGGTGGTCATTTGTGGGGGTAAATATGTTCCATCCATGCAGATCCCACAAAACTTGTCAATACAAGAATAATAAAATTGTATTAATTACCAAATTATTTGTGCCTTTCTTTCATTGTTTGTTCTGTTCCAATTGGTTGCCAGATAATTCCTTCAACCAATCAAAAACGGACCCTCTGTAAGCCTTGTTAAAAATGAACAAATGGAAGTCAATGACTCAAGAATTTAATGTTCACTGACCTCTCTGAATGGGCACTCAACAATGACATGACCTACTTTTTGACCACGTAAGGGCCTCTTCCACCTCCTAGAAGTTCAAGCCCCCCCATCCCCCAGGTGGCTGGGCATGTTCCTACAGGACTGGGCCTGTGTTATGCCTTGGGAGAGTCACTCAGGTATGTCGCCCGGACTCACATTCAGCTGCCATAGACATTCCTCAATGCCACACTTTGATCTTATCACTGCCCTGAGGGTGGTTTTACCCATCAATGCCCTCAGGGGGAGGTTTTAAAAAGAAGTTGGACTAGGGGTCCATGCACCCGTTTCTGCACATGACTTTTTTTCATTAAAACTCAAGACAGGTGACAACTGAAAGAATGCATGCATGTTCAGTCAGCAACAGCCACATCAAATGAGGGAAAGCTGCCTCTGAAGCTGCCTGTTTTGGTTATTTGCACGTAAAATGATGGGTGTTGTAGCAGGGATAGGAAATGAGGGAGGATTTTGCGATTCAAAAACAGCATTTAATTCTGAAGATAGATGAAAAGAACGGAAACAGAAGAAACACCCAAACACAATAAGCCTGAAAAGATCAAGATGTCAGATGTTGGATGCAGAGACAGAAGAGGAAGCAGGGGCTGGTACAAAGAGCTATTTGAGTCCGTGCTGTGTTTACTAGCTGCTGAAGTGGGAGGGAGCGTTGGAGGAAACCTTCATTTCAGCTGCACTGCAAATGAAGTGATCAAAGGATGTATGTGGAGACTCCACATCCTTGATTGGACACCATAAAGACTCGGGCAGTGTTATGGGAGCCCACACAAGGTGCCAAGGCCAGTGGGCTGGATGGGTGGGGGGTTTTAAAAAGGGAAACTGTCTGTCAACCTTGCCCATGTTTTCATTCCTCCCCTTCATCTAATGTACCACAAACATCGGGCTAAAACATGACCACTTTCTAGGTCATTTCAGACCCTTCAAGCATGACCTGGCCTTATGGTTTGGCATTTTTTAACAAAGTTTGAATACAAGGTGTAAAAAAAACTGCTGATGTCCCACCTTGTATCCTTACCTTACATTGTGCATCACATTCCAAAGAAAAAAACCCTTCATGCTTGTTAAAGTTCTGGACCACTTCTTTTGGTCTTTGACACAAAGGGCAGCTGGTATGAGCTTGGCATTGCTGAAATATGGCTTTCACAATGCTTTAATATTAGTCATCATTTTTGATTAAGGGTCACTCTCTCTAAAGGTCCATTGACAATGTCTCTTGGGAAATATCATGGCTATGTCCCAAACGCAACCATTCTGTCAAATGTGACAGAGCTCTTATTGTGTCTGGTCTCTCTCTCAATATGGGATTCACTTCAGCACGCCTCTCATTTATGTGGGGGCGAGCGGCCCTTAGCTTCACTAAGACACTATCTCTCTCTTTTTTCCTCTGTGATGTGGGGATCTTTAGGCAGACAGACCATCTTATGTTTCAAGCCTGAGACGGAGCCAGTCTCACTAACTCTGATGGTAGAACAGCATTATGGAGCATTAACAACATTTTAAAAAACCATTTCTTCATGATTAATTCTATGGGAGGATGGATTAGTTCAGAAAAGTAACTCTATGCAATTTTTTCATGTATTTCTTTTATCTCTATTTTTGTTTGTGAAAATTTATTTTACATGAGAACTCTGCAACCTCTCTATCACTTCAGGAAACAAGCTGCTGTTGTTACTGTTCCTCTAAAACTGATATGTAAATAATAATAAGAAGAATAAAATGTTCTGATTTGCTGTATGGTCCCTAGATAAAGAGCAGTGTAACGTGAAAAGGGTTGTGATGCTGTAATGTGATGTCTACAGTGGGGTTGAGCTCATTACTGCAATGAGACAGCCATGTAGGAGTGAGGTGAGGTAGAGTAAGGCCAAGGTGTGGCTGTGTGAGACTGAGGTATGGTAGAGTGAAGTGTGGCCATGTGGGAGTGCGGTGAGGTTCAGCGAGATGCGGCTGTGGGATAGAATGAGCAAGGTGTGACCATGTAGGAGTGAGGTGAGGTAGAGTAAGACCGAGGTGTGGCTGTGTGAGACTGAGGCATGGTAGAGTGAAGTGTGGCCATGTGGGAGTGCGGTGAGGTAGAGCGAGATGCAGCTGTGTGGGATAGAATGAGCAAGGTGTGACCATGTGAGAGTGAGGCATGGCTGTGTGGGAGTGAGGTGAGGTAGAGTGAGCAAGGTGTGGTAGAGTGAGGTATGGCCATGTGGGAGTGAGGTGCAGCTGTGTGAGATCAAGTTTGGCTGTGTGCGAATGAGGTGATGTAGCCACATGAGAGTGAGGCACAACTGTGCGAGTGTGAGGTGTGGCTGTGTAGGAGCGAGGTGAGGTATAGTGAGTGAAGTGCAGCCATGTATCCATGTAGTGTGGGAGTGATGTGGGGTATATTGAATGAGATGCAGCTATGCCAGGTTGATGTACGGTAGAGTGAGCTGCAGTATTGTAGGAACAAGGTGATGTAGAGTGAGGTGTGGCCAGGTGAGAGCAAGGTGAGGTAGACTTGAGATTGAGGTGTGGCCTTGTTAGAGAGAGGCTGTAAGAACAAGGTGTGGGGAGTGAGGTAGAGAGGCCTGAGCAGTGTCTATATTTGCTCAAGTTATGTAAACATGAAAAATCTATAATGAACAATCTACGTAGCCTTAAATTTGCTAAACTACTGAACGGCTAAATATATGTAAATGATCATATACACAGAATATTATTCATTCATTCATTCATCACACCCACTTAATCCTAATCAGGGTCGCGGTTAGTCCCCTACCCCCTCACTGGGCGCAGGGCAGGGCAGTACACTATTCAACTAAGCACAGGACAGGGCACCCGTCCATCACCAGGTGAACACAAACGCACACACATACAAGCACACACATATGGACAATTTAGAGTATCCAATTCACCTGACCTCCATGTTTTTGGACTGTGGGAGGAAACCGGAGACCCCGGAGGAAACCCACGCAGAAACGGGGAGAACATGGAAACTCCGCCCAGATGTGGACTCGAACCCAAGACCACAGCACTGAGAGGTGAATGTGGTAACCACTAAGCCACCGTGCCACCCATAGAATATTACATAGATAGAATATTATGACCTGATATGGTTTGGAATTAATTTGGCCTGGGACCACAAAGATGTCATGTGACAAGATTTGCTGCACTTATAAATAAGCAAGCACACTGGTCAGTTGTAGCAAAGTGTAAAATAATCATCATGGGCAAAGAACTCGCTCTGACTGATGTCCAAAAGGACATGATAATAGGGTACCGGGTGAGGGGTGGTAGCATCTCGGAAACTGTTTTTTGTGGGATGTTCTAGAGCTGCTGTAGTGAAGGTGTACTGAGAATGCACATCTTGTACATTGAGCCTCACAATGTAACAATGGTGCCTCATGGACCATTAATGCCAGAGGGGAATGATGACTCTGGTGAGTGGTACAGAGCAATTAACACACCACAGTAGACCTGTTAACCTCTATAATGATCACTGAAGCAACAATGCAAGTGTCACCATTGAGCAAACACTCCAAGCCAACTTTTACACAATATTCATTTTTTAGATGCACTAGTATGTAGTGTAGTGTAGTTTCTGAAAGTGAAAGTGCACACAGAGGAATTTGACCTCTGAATTTAACCCACTGATCCAGTGAAACAC
>BRDA01000265.1:0-16482 GCA_036984385.1 Crenuchus spilurus | reverse complement strand
ATGCACTAGTATGTAGTGTAGTGTAGTTTCTGAAAGTGAAAGTGCACACAGAGGAATTTGACCTCTGAATTTAACCCACTGATCCAGTGAAACACACAAACATTAACGGGTAGTGATCACACATGCCCGAAGCAGTGGGCAGCCCCCATCCACATCGCCAGTGGAGTAGTTTGTGGTTATGTGCCTTGATCACTGACACTTCAGTCATGACCTGCCAGAGGACTGAACTGGTCCCTAACCACCAGGCCACAGCTGACATCACAAATGGAATGCACTCAAGACAGTGAAGTTTACTAACAATGTTTACATGTCCAGACTCTTTCATTTCAAACCAAGAAAAACTTCCTTTCCCAGATATCTGGCCCTTTCAAATTCAAATACATACATAAGACATAGTGGCTGATATTGAGCATTATAATGAAATTGTCTGAATGTAAATGGTATTTCATTATAAAATTCAATATAATTCAGGCCAGGCTTCTTATCCACAGTCCAAAAACCCACCTGCACTGCAGTTTCATGTTTTCTTTCACCCAAGTCACATTGGGAAACACTGATTTAGACTGTTAACCTTTAAATCCAAAGCAAACAAATGAAACAGACAAGTGAATGTTGTTACAGCTGCATGTGGCTAAAGTAATAACGTTCCAGAGATTTAAGATCCATTAGGAAATCCAAAAAACAACCAAATACTTTTAGGACTTTTATTTTAATACTTATTTGACTTCTCCTGCTGTATGCCTTTCACATTACTGTCATATTTGAAACATTTTAGATAGTGAATCACCACTCTGTGTCTCTTTTTTAGCAGAACTTTAAGGGGATCTTAAAAGGAAGCAGTGGTTCCTTTCTTGGTGCTGTACGTAGAATGGCCGAGAGCTTGGTCACTCAGTACACCTATTTCCTGCCTTAAGGGAAATTATGCACTGTGCTCAGAGACGTTTTGGCAGGCGTCCTCTTTGTGCTTTCCTCATTTAAACAATAGCAAATAGTTGTCCTTGCTGTAAAACTGTGGTGCAATAATGGTCACCTGTGCCCTGGCTATCATAGTGTTTAGTGGCCTCAGATAGGCCTTACACATCAAACACACATCATGATGCAGTTCCAGTGTATCACAAGTACTTAAATTCCTAAGACCTGTCCAAAATTCAAATATGTAGAGCTGGAAAATACTGAGAAGAGCAGAAGATATGACTAGTTCTTCTCATCACAAGCCCAGAGATGAAGCCATCAAACCACATTAAGATAGTAAAATGCAGTCTCTTATTTTGAAATATAAGATTTTTATAAAAACAAACAATGTTCAAGTTTACAAACATTCACTCCCCTTCCCACACAGTGCATATATATTGAAATTACGCTGCTAAGACTACAGAAGTTTAGCTCTGTCCATTCTTATTGAAGTTATATGGAGTGTATCAGCTTCATGATATATGGAAAATACATCGCAGCCAATCAGAACAGATTACTTACAAATCAGTTTTAAAGGCACAGTAACAAAATAAGCTTGTTTAATTCTAAGAGAGTAAGACATTTTGGAAAGTTGTCATGTAAAAATGAATTACTCAAAGTCTTATATACCAACAACAGCCATAATCTAATTTTATTAGACATAAAAACTCATATGTGGATCTTAGGTAAAAAATACAAAAACAATGTAGGATATGGGCCCTTTAATATATGCAGTACTCAGATCCCTTGGGGTTCCATGATGATTGGTGTCCTCATGAGAAGGTTATCACTTTCATCTGGGCTCTACTGGGCATGCAATGCTATGCAAAACAAACAAATAAAAAAACTTCTTGCATATGACCCAAAATCTAACATTTCCTCACATTTGTTAAAAAATAAAATTGTAGTAAAAAAAATAAATAAATAAATAAATAAAGGTTCTGTGGACACATCCTCTCATTCAATGTTTTTTTCTACATTGTAAATTAATACTGAAGTCATCCAGACTATAAAGGAACACATAAGGAACCATGTAGTAAACTTAAATGTGTTAAACAAACCAAAATATGTTTTAGATTTTAGATTCTTCAAAGTAGACACACAACTGATCTCAAACACATTGAGAGGGCAAGAAATACAAGTAATGAGCTCTTGACAAGACACAGCTGTTAACTGAAAGTCATTCCAGGTGACCACCTCATAAAGCTGACTGAGAAAATGCCAAGAAAGCAGTCATCTAAGTAAGAGGTGTCGACTGTGAAGAATGTAAAATATAAAACATGTTCTGGTTTGTTTAACACTTTTGTTTACTAAATAATTCCATATGTATTTCTTCATAGTTTGGATAACAGTTAAAGTTTCCCATTCCCAGTGATCGTTTATATTTAAGAATTTGTCATTTCACTCAGCTCCATCCTCATCATTTCCAGCAGGGAATAGAAAGCTCTCACCATGGCTGTCGCTGTGGATGCCACTGGCAGCTACTCAGGTGCGCCACGATCCTGTTTCCACAAAAGCCAAAAGTCCAGCAGACGGTAGGTCAGGAGAGAGCAGGATTAGTCACGTTGTTGTTGAGAGATGCGTGAATATAGCAGCTCTTGTGGTTTTTCCGAGAAAGTACTCTCTCCCCTCACAGTCTCTCTCTTCGCCAGAGGCGACTCTGCTGCGGAATGTGCAACAGCTGGGGAAGGAGAGTTATTTTTCCCACCCGTTCTCCGGGAAGCCACGCCCCCTGCGCTACGATTGGTTAGTACATAAAAGCAGCGCGTCAAACGTTTACCAGCGTTCGCACGTTCAGTGGAACGTCGTGTCTGTGTTTGAATGAGCTTGCTTTATGAGTTTTAATACTAATATTTAAAATTAGTAATATTATAATGCTGAAGTATTAAGTTGCAAAGAGCACCGTTTCAATTTTAAGATTTCCTTTTAATAATTATATAAAAGCCACAAGCTAATATCGTCCACATCATTTTCACAAATAATTTCAGATTTGAGTTTATTTAAAATTGTAGAAGTGGCATTAATGTTAACATATTTATTCTTTTTTTTTGTATTTTATCCCACCATCATTTAGTGATCTAACCACCTCAACCAAATTCAACATCCAACCCATTTAAAATACTAAATATTTAAATAGTAAATAAGTTGTTAACAGATCTGGTGGAAGAGGTGGTCTGAAGTGGCCCAGGCTGAAATGGCTTTATGACCTTATGACCTTTATCACCACTGCTAAAATGAGGGGAGTCAATTGTGGCATTAATTAATTGGCAATAAAATTAACGACAGACCATGTCTTCAGTTCATTTGAAGAAGTGTCCGAAATGTTGACCAAAATAAACAAAAAACAACTGCATAAGGAAATTAAATCTTTGTTTTGCCACCGTTTACTCACCTGTAGTGAAAAAAGCAAATAAGTGCATTTCCAGGCTTCGGTGGCAAATCTAGCACAACCAGTTCAATATCATGTCTGGCAATTAAAAAAGCCCACATTACACAACATCAATGAACCAAAAACACAGGATATGAATCCAAGACAAAATACAGTAGAGGGAAAGAAATCTGAGCTGGGAAAGAACCTGTTAAAAATATTTATGCTTATTGATCAGATTTCTCAGGATATCATAGGAGCCCATTTCCACTTCTGGATGACCAGCACAGATTTCCTTGCTTAAGCACATCTGCTGCAGATGTTCATAAACCAACAACCTGTGTTCAAGCAGGGAAATCACCAAACAGTGCTGGACTAAAGCCTTCCGACTGAACTTCTGCCATTATTCAGTTATTGTCTTTGATAAAACAACACAGCTGATCTCACTTAGACAGTGTATTCAGAGTTGGAGAGCTGATCTTTGCTCAAATACATACAAGCTAATGTAAAACTGGTGTATAATTTATATAATTATATGATTACACTGACCTTTAACTTGGACTGCCCCAATTTTCCAGTTTGTTACATCAGAGTGAAGGACAGGTTGGCACAGTGTTCTACTATTTAGCAACCAGCACACAGTTCTGTATACAGCGATTCTTTTGGTTGCTTTAAAAAAAAGATTTATACTGAACAAAAATATAAATGCAGCACTTGTTTTGCTCCCATTTTTCAGGGAACTTCCTAAGGTAGCTCATTTGTATGTTTGTTGTCCTCATCTGGGTCTTCACCTGACTGCAGTTTGCCATTGTAGCCGACTTGAGTGAGCAAATGCTCACATTCGACGGCATAAGGCACATTGGAGAGGTGTTCTCTTCACGGATGAATCCCAGTTTTCACTGTACAGAAGAGATTGCAGACTGCATGTATGCCGTCATACAGGAGAGCAGTTTGCTGATGCCAATGTGAATTGAGTGGCCCATGGTGGCAGTGGAGTGGAACATCTCTCCAACATGCCATATGTCATTGAATGTGAGCATTTGCTCACTCAAGTCGGTTACGACAACAAACTGCAGAGACCCAGATGAGGGCAATGAGCATGCAGATGAGCTTCCCTGAGACAGTTTGTGCAGAAATTGTTTGGTTATGCAAACTGATTGTTGAAGCAGCTGTCCAGGTGGCTGGTCTCAGATGATCTTGAAGATGAAGATGTTGGATGTGGAGGCTCTGGGCTGGTGTTGTTACACGTGGTTTGTGGTTGTGAGGCTGGTTGGATACCAAATTCTCTGAAATGCTTTTGGAGATGGTTTATGGTAGAGAAATTAACATTCAAATCACGGGCAACAGCTCTGATGGACATTCCTGCAGTCAGCATGCCAATTGCATGGTACCTCAAAATGTGTAAAATCTGTGGCATTGTGCTGTGTGATGAAACTGCACAATTTAGTGGACTTTTATTCTGGCCAGGCTAAGGCACACCTGTGGAATAATCATGCTGTCTAATCAGCATCTTGATGTGACACACCTCACTTGATATGTGAGGTGGATGGATTATCTCGGCAAAGGAGAAGTGCTCACTAACACAGATTTAGACACATTTGTGAATAATATTTGATAGATATTTGAGGCTTTTTGTGTACATAGAAAAAGTCTTAGACCTTTGAGTTCAGCTCATGAAAAACAGGGGCAAAAACAAAAGTGTTGCGTTAATATTTTTGCTTAGTGTAATATATCAATAAATCTCTAATCTCAAAAAAATACCAAAAGGGGAGTGTTGGGGTGGATTAAATAATACACTGCTCAAAAAAATAAAGGGAACAATTAAACAACACAATGTAACTCCAAGTCAACCACACTTCTGTGAAACCAACCTGTCCAGTTAGGAAACAACACTGATTGTGAATCAGTTTTACCTGCTGTTGTGCAAATGGAACAGACAACAGGTAGAAAGGAGAGGCAATTAGCAAGACAACCCTTATACAGGAGTGGTTCTGCAGGTGGTGACCACAGACCTTTTCTCTGTTCTTATCCTTTCTGGCTGATGTTTTGGTCACTTTTACATTCTGTCAGTTCTCTCACCATAGAGGTAGCAAAAGGCGATGTCTACAACCCACAGAAGTTGCTGAGGTAGTGCAGCTCATCCAGGATGGCACATCAATGCGAGCTGTGGCAAGAAGGTTTGCTGTGTCTGTCAGCAGAGTGTCCAGAGCATGGAGCAGATACCAGGAGACAGGCCAGTACACCAGGAGACATGGAGGGGGCCGTAGGAGGGCAGCAACCCAGAAGCAGGACCACTACCCCTTCCTTTGTGCAAGGAGGAACAGGAGGAGCAGAGCCAGAGCCCTGCAAAATGACCTCCAGCAGGCCACTAATATCCATGTTTCTGCTCAAACTGTCAGAAACAGACTCCATGAGGGCAGTATGAGATTTTGAGTATGATTTCAAATCCAGACCTCCAAGGGGTAATAACTTTGATATACCGTACATTGATCATTTTTATATTATTTTGTTCTTAACGCATTCCACTATGTAATAAAGATTTTCAACTGAAATATTTTATTCACTGAGATCTAGGATGTGTTATTTTAGTGTTCCCTTTATTTTTTTGAGCAGTGTATATTCCATACCTCACAAAATAGTCACAGTTTAATCACTTTGTCACATTTCACTTTGCCACAAAACAGCAAGTCAACAATACATACACAGTAATAAAAGATCTGAACTATTTGGCAAGTTTCAATAAAGCCAGTCTTTGTTTTCTGTAAATGATTTCCATTCAGTGTTTTACATGTTACAATAAATGGAATCAACAGGACTAATTTTGCTCTCTTTTCAATTAATCATGCAGTCAAGTCAGAATTGTTGAGATACACAATATACTCAAAAAAGTAAATCATGTTTAAGAAAATAACTATAAAATATTGGCATTTGCCCATCCTTCCCATCGAGAGCAATACCTTCTGTACACCCCGTTATCCATGAATGGGCTTAACGGATGCCAAACAGAGTTAGAACTGATGACTCCTGCCCAGAGTGGTCAGCAGTGGTCCATAAAGAGTCACCCTGGAGACCGGGAGAGCCCTGCAGGATCTTCAAATGAAGAGCGAGAGAGCTCTTAAAACAAACAACAAAGGCCAGAGCTCATCCGCCTGTGTCTTCTACGCCAGTCCAAACCCACAGGCCTGGAGTCCTGCGTGTGTAATTGCACTGCAATTAGTGTCCTTTTATATAAGTTACTGCCTCACCGGCTGCATGAAACAATGTCAACATTGCTTTAAATTCCTTCACAATCTGGATCCTGCAGGCTGCACACACAGCAGAGAGAAAAAGAGAAAGAATGGGAGGGTGAGGAGAAAGAATGAGTAGGAGGGACAAAGGGAGTGTGAAGGAGAAAAAGGAAAGAAATAGAGAGATCAAATTTTATCACTCAGTCACTCAAGAGGAAAAGTGTAGCATGGTTTTTAAAGCTATCGTCACTGGTTTCTATAGAGAGGAGGACCTAGCAGAGTTGTGAATGGGTCAGGACTCTGCTTGCTTCTTAAAGGAAAGGCAAGGTGAAACTCTGACATTCAGGAACAACAAGAGAGTCACCTCAACTGCTGCCAATGTGCAGCTTCCACCTAGATGCTGCGATGGCAGCCAGTCCTCACCAGAAATCTCACCACATATTAGCTATTAGGTGAGAAGAGACTAAGTTAGTGTTTGAAGATGGGGATGATTAGGAGTGGAACATGTTGCCAGGGCATCAGGGTAACAGCCATTCTTTTCGAGATCATTTTCTGACATCAGAGAAGACCTTTTTATATAGTAAAGTGTCCCCTTCACTGTACTTGGGCATTGAGATCCACACAAGACAAATAAATAGCACTTCCTGATGAACACCACTTCCAACAGCTACACAAGATTCTCGATGGAGGCCTCTACTCCAAGTACTAACCAGAGCCAGACCTGCTTAGCTTCAGTGGACTTACACGTTATGCTGAGCAGGTGCTATGTCTGCAGTCATTTTAAAAGTGATCTTGGTGGCTGATCTTGGGGATCAAGATTCACGCATGAGCCTTAAAAAACAAAGCAAGAGATCATAATCATCTGCCAAAGCGATGCCTGCCGTTTCTGTACTCTGTAAATTGTAAGATATGTCAACAAATAGCTTGTTTGCATTGACAGTGCCTGAACATTGAAAGTCTTTCATCCTTTTTAATCTATTTAACGCTTGGGCCACATCAGATAGTCTAGCAAGGGATAGGCAACTCCAGTCCTTGAGTGCCGGTTTCCTGCACAGTTTGGTGATCTACCTGATCAAACACAGCTGATTCAACTCAGCGGGAAATTAGCATGTTTAATTGTATTGTCAGAGCAGTGACATCACCAAACTGCTGGACACCAGCACTCCAGGACTGGAGTTGCCTACCCCTGGTCTAGCACATTGGACTTCACCCATGTCTGAGCCAATCCTGCTGAAAAACAAAATATCACTCGCCTGTGAGTGCAGGCGTCATGTCTTAAATGCCTGCCAGGGCTTCAATTACACTAAACTATCAACCATCAGAACAAAACAACTAAATAAAAGTCCATTTCTAACCTAAAACCAGCAGGAACATATAAAATCTATTATTTTCCCAGCAGCTAATGTTTAAAAGGATGGTTCATCTAGAAATCCTATTTTCACACTTACTTCAGGTGTAGTCAAGAGTACAAGTTATAGCTGCATGGCTAAAAATGACGCTAGAATTCAATAATCGTCTAAATAGTCCAGATCTTTAAAATAGCTCAAATCACATCCAGATCTTAATTAAGGTCTCACAAACTAATCACTGTTTTAGAACACAATATGACTTAATCTGATTATATAAAATGAGTAAATCTTTATTGTGGCATGCAGCTACATAGCAGCAATTATAGTGTTCCATCAACCAGATCTTTTCATTTTAATGCAAGGCATTTGGATCAGCTGGGCACTTGTTCAAATAAAATCTCTACACACCTAGATGTGTTTTCAACTACCCAATCACAATCACAAGGGAGCATGAGCATTCTTCAGTCATTAAAATAGGACTCATAGCTTTTGTCCAGCTGTCTAAACAGACCGACTTAAATATTCCTTCATTGTTTGTGAATGAACCAATAAGAACTGCAGTTATCTTAGAGAACTGGGAGTGTTAAAATACATGAAACACACTCCTGTACATTATCATACATGACATAAAAAACAAACCTCTACAGGTCCAGAAGACCAGAATGCAGCCTCACTGAGAAGAGTCTAAATGGAGAAACTGATCATTGCTGCCCGGTTCTTTCTGTCAGAAAGAGGCTCTTGTGGTAATTGTGGGTTTCCATGTAGTGACCTTTCCAAAAATGAACACATGTAGAAGACAAAAAAAACATATATCGTCAGGCTTGTGTCTGACACCTTATTCACAGCTCTGAGCTCAGACAAAATAAGAGCAGCTTCACTTCCAACATAAACACTAAGCGTACCACCACAGATCCACTTTGGTGGTGATTTGTTCCAGGCCTGAGCTCAAAAACACATACCTTTCACACCACAACAGCAAACTGTAGGCACAGAGAGAGACACACAACCATAATATACACACTCGGGACACTGGAAAAAGCAGGGTATCTTACCAGTTATCTTTAGCCAAAACATTAAGCCTATCCACTAAAAGAGAGATATTAGTAGGCTTGTCATGATTGTGTGATTTTTGCTAAATATTAATAATTATATAAATCATAATTTGTTATTTTTGTTTAGTATATCAGCAATCAATGTTCAATCAAATAGAAGCTAACCTGATTAGTTAGTTTGGTTTCTAGCTATACTGTATGTACTGTAGCTAATTAGGACTTTGTGACATATGATACTGGCTCTGCTATTACTGTCACCCACCAAATACGCAAATACGCTCCTCTGAACTTTACAGCACTCCGTTAAGGCTGTTCTTTCATGTTTCATTGCCTAATAACTAAAAATGTCTATAATATAGCCTAAGAACTATGTGGAAATCTAAAAACTGTGAAAAATGTACAATTCAGATGAATGAAAATGCCTTAACATCACATTGTGAAGTGTCTAAACACCACATGAAGTGATATCGTGATTTTTGAAATGTTTCTCATGATCAGTTATTAACGTGAACATTTCTTATTGATTATGTTTTATTTCTGCAAGGTAATTGTTGTCGGGCTAAATTAAGATTATGGAGTGATGGTGACAGGCCTAATGGACAGTGGTCACCTAAAATAAATAGCATGCTGACCCCACAAACATATCCCAATGATCCACACCCAGCATCTTCATCTTATGTTTATTAAAAAGGGACTAAAACCTAAATAAATAATCTTAAATAATTATAAATACAGTACATTCTTTGGGAGTGAGTGTTGTATGTGTGCGAATTATAGCATGTTAGGACAAGCTCCCATTTGCCCATGTGTGCTTTTAGTTCGGAGCTAAACATAATCTGCAGCAACAGTTACCATGTGAAGTCTGTTAAAGTTTCTAGTCCTTTTGTCTGGAAAGCTTAAATATAAATTACAGTCCATAACCATGTGATGTGTAATCTAATTCTTAGCGACAGTGACTTAGCAACTGACAGTAGTTCATACTGAATAGGTATAGGCTTGGAGACTGTGCTCCTTCAAGCATTTGTTTTTGCGATAGTCACACAGTCCACCTCTTGGAAGATCTATCCATGTGATCCAGAACATCAAGGCCATGTGATCTCTGGTTTCCATGGATATCTCGTGACCCTTTAGTCTCCCTTGGATGGTCCAGGCAATGCAAACGTCATGTCATCTGACTGCCCGGTCAGAAAGGAGCAGGTTGTTGAGCCGAATTACAGTGTTGGCAAAGTCCACCAGCTCCACAAAGTCTGAGGTTATGATGTTCACACCATTCACACCAGGCTTCTGCGCTTCCACCCATGTCATGATGACCGGCAGGTTCCTACATGGGATACAAAAGATATCATGTCAGTACCATGACTGAGGATTGGTCCAGTATTCATAAAGTTTTAGATCAGTGTGGATCTACGATCCGTTCCTGTCACTAAAGTCATTATAATTAAGAAAGGAAACTAACAATGCATCAGGAAGAATGGGCATTCTGTTAATCTAATCTAATACCGTTGCAGCGGTTGAAGACAAAGCTGACAAACATCAATCAATAATCCGTTCAAAAACATTTATATCATACATCTCACTCTGTTGCTTCTAGGTCCAATTATCAGGCCCACAGGACCATCAGAGAACAGGTATTATTTGGATGGTGGATCATTCTCAGCACTACAGTGATACTGACATGGTGGTGTTGGTGTTGCACTGGTACAAGTGGATCAGACACAGTGGCTTTCTGATATTAGACCATGTTTTATATTCAGTATTATATATAGTCAGCCCTTTAGATATTGTCTGATTGCAGCTATAAATGTGGCATTAAGGCCCTGCCACTATGGTCCGAGGATTGCGAGTTCAAATCCCGATCATGCTGCTTGCTGTGGCCTCAAGAGATTGGCTGTGCTGTCTCTTTGGGTGGGCAAGATGGCACACTCTACCTAGCACTATAAACAATGTCGACTGACTTGGGTGTCTGCCGGGCGATCCATCAGAACTGGGGATCTGCGCTGTCCTCCTAGCACGCTAGCTGCCCGGCGGCAATGTATCGCCAGCAGTTTGTAAAAAAGGGGCTTGACGTCACTGGCATTGGAGGAGCCCTTGCCCACTTACTCCCTCCCAAGAGTCAGGAACATTACAAGTGATAGTGAAAGTTGATAAAAGGGGCAGATTAATTGGGCACTAAAATACATTAGGAGAAAATCAGGCGTAACATTTATTTAAACAAAACAAATATAAATAAATAAATAAATATGTCACAGCGTACTTAAAATACCTACAGATTTCTAATCTAAATGCTGCACTCTACTGTGCCTATTGTCAGGATATGCTGTGGAGTTATCACGAAAAACTTGAGGACTGGAGATGCCTATGACACAGTGCCCCCCTTGTAGTTAGCAGATGTGTATACACTACCCCATATACAGAGATTAAACCTGACTGGTGTTAAACAACATGTATGAGCATTAGTGTGTTGCTTCTACTTTAGTCTGGAACTAAACACTTGCAGAACTCAGTTTTCCTTGTCTCCACTGATGCACACCAGCAGGCATAACAAAACCAGGAAATGGGAAGCTTGAGCACAGTTTATTCTGGAATAATAAACAATGCCCTTTCCACACACCGATACAATTAATTCCTTTTCCTGAGAAACAGACGTCTGACTAAGATGTCCATTAAGAGGCAAGTCTGGTCGCCTCGGAGGCCTGATAGACATGCTTGGTCTCGAGGAGAAGCAAGAACAATGTCCAAAAGTATCCAGATGGCAATTCTAATGACTGGACCTTTTGCTGATACAGGCATTAAAATGCACATTATCAGCCATGTAATTCTACACAGGAATGCACAGCCAGTAGAATGGAACAATCTGGAGAGACTGCATATAGCTTATGTTCACCATGCCCAATGGCAGGCCTTAGCTAGATAGGCAGCAAGTTCCAGGGCACTGGCCTATAGTGAACCTCCACTGTCTGGATAAATAAAGCATTTGTGATCCAGGACCAATTTTGCAACAAACTCACTAACACATGTGGCTGAAACTAATCAAATAACATTCTCTTACCATCCATAAATAGACTTTAATACATTAATATACTTTATTCTGGAAGAGATGTTGGAGGAGTAGGTGAGTAGATATGTTTGGAAATATAAGACTGGTTTCTCAGACCAAGATTAAGCCTTAATCTAGACTAAAAATAATGTTCACTATGGATTATGATATGTTGAAGAGAAAAATAAGTCAGGAAAATGTTTGGTATATGCTGGGTCAGCCTTTCGCCCTGACTGATCTTACTCCTGGAGTCTACTTTAAAGTGTTGCCAAGACCACAACTAAACTCATGTCTATGCTGCCATCTACTGGTTACTTGGAAAAACCATAACCAATGCATCACTCAGTACTCTTCTCAGCCAAATTAAATGTTAGGCAAAGCCTATCTACAGATTTATTATCGAAACTGTAGCTCCAGATATAAGTAATCATCATTTGTAAATAACTCTCCAGGAGGTGATGGAAGGCCCTCTAAACCCAATAGTTTACTTTTCCACAAGGTAGCTTCGCAGCCCTCTGATGAGTCCCTTGGCGATGGTTTTGACACGAGGGGTGAGGATGGCCTGGGATACATGAAAGCTGCCGTATTTGGCTCTTTCACCCAGTGTGGTCTCCAGGAACTGGATGAGCTTGGTGGTGTCAGTAGTGTTAGCCCATGGGGCTGGGATTTTACTTCCAGGCCACAACTCTGGACAGTCCTCAGCAGATGAGTGATGGTAGAACACCAGGACCTACGAGATAGATCATCACATATGAGAGAGGTACATTAGTGCTGTAGACCATTAAATTAAAAATATCAAAATGTCTCACTCTGGAAGACAATCTTCACGGATCATGATGATAGCTGTTTCTAATGGCCATTTGACCATTTGCATTATGGGTCCTCCTGAACAGTATGTTCCTTTCAATGAAGACTTGTCATTCAGAATGCTGTATTGTTCAGAATGAGGTTTAATCCCTGTGTAGCAACCTATGTGTCCCGAAGTACCAAGACAATGATTGTGATTAGTGAATTTAGATGTGTTCATTTTAGGTGCATACATTGCATTTGATTGTGCACTATATCTTCTCTATATTAGCATTGATAATGGAATGGAACACCTTGGAAAAGCCAAAAAGACTGTACAAACCAACAGCCACCATGTACAATGCCAAGTGTCAGCCAGAGGAGTATAAAAGCACTGAGTGATGTAGCAGTGGAACAGTGCTGCTCCCAATACCTTTGGGATGACTTGGTGTGATCTGAATCCAGAACTAATATCCGTACCTGACCTCACTCTCTCATGGCTGAATACAATCAAATTCTAACAGCAAAGTTGCAAAATCTAGTGTAAAGCCTTCCTAGAAAAGTAGAAGCTTTTGTAACAGAAAACATCAAATGAATAAACTCTGTTTCAGAAGCAATGTTGGATTACCAGCTGCTTGCAAAAGTAGAAATACAGAAGCAAGAGAAACATAAGTCCAGGTCCATTTCTGAATGAACCAAAAACTTGATGGGAACTTAACAGCTATGACTGGTTGTCCCATCTTGTTGAGAGGAGGTAGGAAGTGATTGTAATCTTGCAGAGATTAGGGTCAGCACACAGCAGGAACAACTGACCACTGGCCTGGGTCAAACCTGCTTCAGATGTGAGATATCCTTTACTACAGACCAACAGGTGTAACAAAATGTACTATTGCTTTGGATATGTGTTGAAACATTCTGCTGCAATGCTTAGAAAAGTGTCTTCCTTAGGCCTATCACAGTTATGAAATTGTAGATAATTAACCATCATAAAAAAATACAATTCATCTTTTGTTCATTGTATACGTTATTAAAGTCAAAAGTGGACAAATGAATTAATTAACTATTCATTATTTTGCTTCCTAGAAGTAACAGTGTCTCAACACAAACAGCTCAAAATCAAATGAAATATTATTCACCACTTCCCTAATATTTTTAGCATCACTAACACTTAGAACAGATGTAAACACAATTCACATTCCATTTTTTTGCACAGAATGTTGTAAATAACTGTATTCTCAAATATCTGTGATTACATAATAGTTATGTTCAGACCGTGTCATGTGTCGTCTTCAGTATGAACAGAAAATTTAATCTAGATATTGTTTTCAAACTAGTGCATGAGGCATAATGCTCTGCAATAAAAATCATTTATTCATTGCTGCAGTGTAGGCAAATGGCAAGATCTAAACTGTCTATTTAAGCCAATGCAAACTGCCACTTTTGAACAGGCAATGAATGTCCCACTGAGACAAACTGAAGTCATTTACTGTCTGCACAGAAAGAACGCTGAGACTGAGCTACTTAATAACATCACATGCTTAGAGCTTTCACGAGCAAACACAATCATCTAAGTATCTAATGCATACAAGTGCACACACTCACAATGCGTCTAGCATTGACATAAACAGGGACTTATTTTCATCTAAATGTCTACAGTTCTAACCCGACATTGCTTGGTGTCAGTGTGCTGAACACTGTGACTGCCTCCTGATTCTCACTAATCTCTTCAACTAATCTATTCAAAAGACTTTTACACTGACCTGCTCTTCCGCTTACAGACAGAAATAGACACATGCCCACATGCATGAGAGATTTTTCTTTTTGCTTAGTTTTTTGATTAAGTGTGGTAAGTGAGACATTTCATCAAACTGACATATATAGCATAGGAAAGAAGACATTGTGGTTGGGCAATGTGTTACTTTCTAAACAAGGCCTGGCTCGCTACGTGCTTTGACTGAAATCCTGATCTAACCTATTCAGAATGTCACACATGGTCAATCAATTCCCATCAATTCACAAGCTCATTTAGCCCCTGACCACTTTAACTCTAACAGCTAACAACAGACATCCAAAAACCTTGTTAAAAAAGTTGCTAATACTTTTTTAGAAAACCTTGAACCTTTATATTGAGTGAAGCTGTTTTAAATGGCTCTTCACACCCATCTACAACACCAAATTAGACAAATGTCTGGGACACTATGAAAAATGTGAATACAACAAAGCACAACATCCATTTCTTCAAAAATTCTCTGAAATACTAATTTGTCAGACCACAATACACATTTCCACTATGCTATGGTCCATCCCAGATTCCTCTGAGCCCAGAGAAATCAATGCCACTTCTAGACATTAAACAAAAGGCTTCATTTTATCACAGCAAAAATTTAAGTGGCATTTGTGAATGTAACTAGGCGTGCTGAAGTAATCGCTGGCCCATATGGTTATATCAGCTATTGCTGAATGATGGTTCTTGATACAATGCCGTCTGAGTGATTAGAGATCACGGGTGATCAGCTTAATTCTGGTTCACACTACAGGATAATTGGGCTGATTTTGAGCTCAATTTGCTCCTCCCAACAATCATAGTAGGTCTCCTGATTATCTTGCCAGAGTATCCTGTAGTATGGGGTGCCAAGAATCCAATCTTTACCCCTCTGATCTTCCCCAAGTGCAGTCAGGAGAGCCCCGACTGTGAAATGTAAATACTAAACATGTTAAAAATGTATTACTCATTATCCAGTAGTGTAGGTTTGATGCTAATTGTCTGGTGTAAAGTGCCGATATCCACTGAGAGAGGAGCTGAACATAACTTGTCAGTGCGTACAAAAGATGTTAAATTGCATACAAGGTGGATATTTGGAGCTGTGGCAACAGAAAGAGTGTATTTATAATGTGTGCTGTTATGGTTTCATGCACATCTTTATGCTTTTCTTTCTGAGCAGACAGCAATCACAGCTAGCACTGCAAAAGTTTTGCCGTCATCCACCATGTTTGTTTACATCTAATTCACTACTACTCTTGCAATCTAACAGTTAACAAGAAACTCTCGCAAAGTTTTGAGGGTCTGGGCCATTGGTCGTGAAGTGTGTTATGTTTCAATTTAGCACACAGCAAGTAGTGTGGACAACTTTATGACCAACAACAGACGGTGAAAAATATTATTTGTGGGGTGTTACATTTTCATCAACGTTTAGGCCTTTATGTAGTGAAACTCTTGCAGATTCCTTAGATTGTTTAATGATATCCATTGTAGAGGGAAGATTGTCTATGGTTAAGATCAATTAATTAATGACAGACATGTAAAGTTAAGATTACAGGCCTCACTGCTGAGCCTTCCAAATGTGTTGTAGGCTAAATTTAACGAAACCCTGACAAAGGGAATGTTGAAATTCCTTACCATATGTCAACTTTATTAGGAGTGTATCCATTTAATTTGCAACAGAACTCTTTAATGAATGTTTATTGAGCATTGTGTACATCCTGACCAAACATAAGCATCATCAAAGAGCTTCTGTGGACATCAGGATGAAAAACATTCACAATAGCATTCACATGCACACCATATAAATTATATCAGACCAAGGTGCCACAAATATGTATTAATGTCTTGTAAAGTATGTACAAACCGGATTCCAAAAAAGTTGGGACACTAAACAAGTTGTGAATAAAAACTGAATGCAATGATGTGGAGGTGCCAACATCTAATATTTTA
>BRDA01000264.1:0-11613 GCA_036984385.1 Crenuchus spilurus | reverse complement strand
CTCAAATATACAACCGCCAACAAGCGACCGCGTCAACGAACGACCCATTCAATGTTCAACCATTCAAACACACGACTCTGTCAACGTACGACCCGATCAACGTACGACCCGATCAACGTACGACCACTTAACAAACGCTCAAACGTATGACCCAATCATCATACGACCGCTCAAACATGCGATCCTTCAACACAAAACCACTCAAACATACGACCCTGTCAATGTACAGCCGTTAAACAAATAACCGCTTACACGCATGACTGCTTAAATGTACGACCGCTCAAACACATGACCCAGTCAACGTATGATGGCTAGTGGTCTAGTGATTGTTTATTTAAGCTCAGTGTGTCTTACAGAGTTAAGATTTCAGGGCTTTACCTCGAATGTACAAAAACTGATGAGGTTTTCCTTTGGCAGTCGTGCGGGTTTAATCTAGGAGTGGGCACTGTGACAATGTGGGTATCATCAGCACTTATTACACAACTGCAAGAATCGCAGAAAAACAACTACACACAGTCCATAAACACCATCAACCAGTCGACACCTTCTGTCTGATTCTACTTTTTCACAGTTCACAAGTCAGATTAACTTTCACTGTAAAATCTAAAAGACGATTGATTCTCAAATTCCTCAAAATGAAACTCCTGGTCCATCATAGTGGGAATCATACAGCTCAAGTTAAGTCTCCAGCAAAATACTACATGAGGAAAATGGCACCAACAATGACGAATATGTTAAAGTTTACTGTTAATACAAATATAGTTAAATATCTAATGTTTGCACTGAGGCTAAAGGCTAATGAAGCTAACATAAAGGAAACTTACAGCCAACTAATTAGCGCTGTGGCTCGAGCCAGGTTTACACTGGTCTTATAAGACTGTAAAGTGAGTAGTGAGTTTGAAGAGGTAACCTAATGTTCTCAAAAACAAGCGACTAGAGTGAAAATAATACTGAAAAACACACCAACTGGGATGATGGCATCATGATGCTGGCTCAACATTTACATTTGGGGCATTTAGCAGACGCTTTTATCAAAATTTGGGGGTTAGGTGCCTTGCTGAAGACCACTTCAGTCGTGACCTGCGAACCGACGACCTTCAGGTCACCAGACCAGGTCCTTAACCACGAGGCATCTTGATGCCTGTACAGCTTCATCCATCAGTTCAGGCTAAGATGCTACTGATGTCCTCTCTTTGGCGACTTGTAGACGAGTCTTGTAGGAGTTGGACACTGCCTCATAGTGAGCTATCGTTAGTCAAAGAGACACTCCATCGGCTGCTGTAGAGTTCACTGCATTGCGCATTCCAAGTCCACCGATCTTATCTCGCAATTTGGCATGCAACAGCAAAATACGGGCAATAATTGCATAGTGTAGGCTCTGACAATAACACGGTGGCAATGTGATGCTTGTGTTAAGTACCTTCATCACTGCAAGCAGGGGTAACCTTCCTCGCCTCAACCCTCCCCTCCAGCCCCGAAAACCTGCAACATGCAGCAATAAACACTGCGGGTTTGAGGTTAGGGAACCGGTGCCTGGAAGGTCACCATTTTGATCCCCTGAACTCACTTGACATGACTGAAGTGCCCTTGAGCGAGGCACCTAACCCTCACCTGCTCCCCAGGACAAGGCCACCCCACTGGTGTATGTTCACGAGTATGAGCTTTACTGTACTAAACGCAGAAGACAAACTGTTCTGTGTGCACTCTCATTGGTCAAGTGTACTTTCACTTCACATAAACCCCTCAAAAGTGCGAGATACCCAACTACGGTCATTACAAAGGACACCTAACCTAATGACATTCACCAAAAAACCACTTCGGTCCATCACAGCCGAAGTGTACATCCAGCGTCAAACGACGTGTTGTTACACTGACATACTGCTACCGATTTATGAAATGGTACAAAACTGCAACAACGCTCCTGGCAATTCAACATACTTTTGGCGCCCAGTCAGCATAATCACATCTGTAAGATACTAGACGGCCTCTGTTCATAGGTTCTGCACAAAGTATTCACTGTCCTTTCACAAAGGCAGGCTCAGTGTAACATTATGCAAGGTTAACAATCGCTAGCAGGCTGCATTAATCAGCGATGGGGGTGGAAATTAACGCCACACCTTCTACGGGGGTTACTCACCAAGCCCACACAAGAGACACCATTCATCGCCCAACAACAGGAGACTCCCCACAAGCTCGCTGGAATTTATGACAACACAAGGCTCCTCCGAGGGTTTCCAAGACAATGTTTTCACTTCACAATGACTCACATTCTGCATGCACTGTAACTGTCCAAAAGTTTGCGGACACCACTGATCAAGGGCATTTGGCAGCCTCTACTCTTCTGAGGCTTTAGGTGTTGCTATGAAGGTTTGATTGCATTCGTCAGACAGCATTAGTGAGGTCAGGTACTGATGATCACTTCAACTCTTCCCAAAGGACCGGAGCGCCATCACTCCACAGCCCACAGCTGAAGGGCTTTATATCCCCTCTAGCTGACTCATAGCGGACATGGTGATCTCAGACTTTTAAAGATGCTCCAGAGCATCCTATTCCATTGTCAGTGTACCTAAAAGTTATACTGCTTCTGGAAATATAGCAAATCCCAAAATGTGACATCAGGAACAACTAAACCATCATATTTAGATCTTTACAAGAGCGATTTAGAGCAAATTCATACATCAAAACGTCTGCATCTGTAATCCACATGCTTAAGGACAATCACTGCATTTTCTTTATCTGGCAAGCAAAAGAACTATTTCCCCCAACAGCTGAATACGCATCTGGAAAGTCCGTTTCCTCCAGCCAGGACTCCATAAAGGCTCGATGCTGCTCAAGTTCGAAGGAGTGCCGCATTACCTGCGCCAAGCACATGATGTCTAAGCAACACAATAATATGGATTATGATAATATGGATTATCTGAAGCAGCTTCTCGCTGTAAAGCACTGCAGCGTCTCTAAACTCTCCCTGGATAATCCAGTTTGGAGCAGACGCCACTAATTTCTCAATGGAGCTGCCAAGGTTGAAAATAGCAAGGTTAAAGTTAATCTAGACCCTCCACTTTACCACAGACGCTAACTTCCCAATCCATTCACAAGCAAATTGGGCCTAACTGCAGGGATGCCAGGACCAAAAGAGTTCACCGCACTGCTGTGAGAATACAGCAACAATAAACAGATTTTCAGGTTTGATGTGCTTTTCCATTCTGAGGTCAAATTTAAATATTATTTAACAATTTATTACCATTTTTATTGGCTCACGAAAATCTTTTTAAAAGCATGACCGCTCTCAAATAAAATAATAAGCCTCAAAATTAACATCCACTTCAAATTAAAAGCAACTTTTGGGGGGGAAATTCCAGTCATCCAAGTACACCTGAAAACAGATGCAGAGTTTTCACCAGAATATTTACAATTTTCCACTTTTCCCAGATGGAGGTGGTCACGCAAGACACGTTTCAAAACTGCATTTCTTTCATTTAGCTTGCAAGACTAGCAGTGCTAACAAATAGTAGAACCCAGCGGTCACCCAAAAAGCCCGGTTATTTCTGTAAGAACACAACACCAGAACTGTCCTGAAAGAGCATCCGGATCTTAATGAAAGGCTGACAGACCAGTAGATGTGGTTTAGGACACAGTAAGACTTATTGTGAGCTTTAAAAATGAATAAAACCTCACCACTACAGGAAGAAGCTTTAGGCAAGTTTTTAAAAGCTCACAGTCGTCATGCAGCATCTTAAACCACATCCACTAGTCCTTCAGTAACATCTGGATGAGGTTTAAGCAGGTTGAGAGAAGTTATATTCATGTACAGTGGAACCTCAGTTATCCTTAGCCCTTACAATTTGCCTTTTTTCTAGGAAATTTTGTCCCAGTTATCGTTCATCCGCCCGGTTTTTGTTGCCGTGCTCACGTGACTCGCTGCTACTTTTGTGAAAACAAAGCATCCACCTACATGTTAGTTACTCATTCTGGCACAAAAAAATCAAACAAAAGGCTCGAGACGCACACAAATAATACTCAAAACAAACTAAAACACGTCACACTAAAGTGACGGCACGCAGCATTACTGCCTAAAAACAGATGCAACAACAAATAACGGCTGAGAACCCAGAGAACAGGTGTATAAAACAAAGGCTGCGGCTGGACCACACCAGCACTCTCTAAAACAGAGCGTAAACCTGTAAGAGTGATGTTAAAATGTTCATTTATCCATTTCATTAGTCTTTTGTGTTTATTTCTCATTGTGTTCTGTGTGTAAAACTATAGTTATTCTATATAAAATGTATTTTATTCATATTTTGGAGTGTCTGGAGCAGATTAATTGTATTTACATTATTTCTTCATTTCGGTTATCATCAGACACTTTAGAACAGGTTAATGATGAAAACTGAGGTTTGACTGTATGAGAAATAAATACAAAAGACTAATGAAATGAATAAATAACCTGGGCAAATGTAACCGAGGTTCCACTGTATAGTGAAAAAACTCATTTTTTCCCTCATAATTTAACTCAAACAAGTAAACTGTCAAAGATTTTTATATTCATTACACAAGAAGTGACATTTAAATGTTGATACCCTCTGAAGTCTGAAATTCTGAAAACATAATATTCTAATAATTCAAGATGGATTTCTGATTTTCATTAGCTATAAGTAGAGCAATATTTGTAAATTAAAACAGTAATTCACAGTGTAAAACAGTGTTTGAATAAAATGAGAATTACTCCTGTTGATATTGAGCTTGTAAAATGTTGAACAGAATTTTGTCTATTATTGCTTACGAAATGTGAGAAATTCTAAATATTATAGCATAACTGCATATTGTAAAAATAATAATAATAAATAAAAAAAAATTAAATAAATAATCAAACATTGTGAAGTATCGCAATATGACATTTTGCCATATCGACCAGCTCTACTTCTGGGTGAGCCATTCCATCAAATGAGCTCTTAATACTACTAGTGCACGTCAAATTATCAGAAAATTGTGAACACAAAGTTTGTGTACATTATTAAATTTAAAAATTTTTATTTATTACATGTAAAGTGGCATAAGCCTTTTTATTGTTTTCAAATAAAATATTTTAATAATTTGAGATTCTGGATTTTAGTTATAAAAAATAAAGTAAAAAAAAAAATGTTTGTAAACAAAAAATAAAATGTCACTAGGTGTAATGAACATAAAGATAAGCGGTCCTATTTTAATTAAATTATTAACTTTTTCACAAAACTTGTAATGCTTGCCTGTATCACAGCATTAGGATTAGTGAAAGCGATTCTCAAAATCAGTATTTATAATTACTGAAATGTAAATATCGGCGGTTCAATGGCACTTTATGTATACTGCAAAAAAAATATCCTAGCAAGTCTTCTAAAATCCAATAATGTAAAATTTTAATACTTCTCATTATGTTATAAATATATTACACATTTCTTACTTGTTTGGAAAAATTTTATTAAGTATATTGGCAGATGTGTCTTAACAAGCAAAGTAATCTGCCAATATAGTTAATAAAACTACTTAAAACATGCAAGACACTTAAGTGAAAGTGTACAACACTTAAAATTAGAAATATTAGACTTTTAGAATAAATCTAATATTATTTCTCATTTTTAGCAATGGATAATTTGAAACTTTTACATATTACAGGTCTTAATATGATTAAAAATAAACAAATAAACTTACCCAAAATATTATGTTGAATCCAAATAAAAAGTATTTAACACAGCAGCTCACTTCAGCTCCTTTGAAATGTTGATGTTTTCTACTCATCCTGAGCAAAACAACCTAAAAAAACTCCCTAAGCAGCTCGGGATCAGGTGCTTCAGAGGCTTTTCTTTAGGTTATACTCTCTAAAGCGCAGACAGGAGATGTGAGGAGGATGAAGAGGAGATAAAAGAGCAGAAATATTTAGTATCAGCCCTGAATAAAGCTGGAGTCAGTCAACAACAACAACAACATCAACACCACCAAGCAGCCTCTTCTCCACACACAAACTCAACATTTCCGCCTAAAAAAACACAAATACTGAGTGTAAATCACTACTTAAATCACCCTGGACGGGTGACATTTGCCTCTCTGATGTTTAACCTTGTTAAGGATGCCCCGAAGAAAAAAAAATACACAATCCAGATCCATTAAAGCAGCGAAGACTGAAGGCACCGTCAAACATGGCGGCACGACCGCGCTTCAAAATAAAAGTCCCCTTGACAACTCAGAACTTCTTGTATTTATGTAATATGAGAGTGAATTAAAAATACTCCACTTTGGCTGTTTTCAGAAAGGACAAATATATTATTTTTCACCCTGCTCTTCAATACACTTTGATCAACAAGCTTTATTCCCTCAATAAAACTTGTTTTTGCCTGAGCTGCACCAGTATTAGGAGACAGTCAAGATCAGGACTATGAGGAGGATGTTATAACTTTTTTGAGTCTGGGCAGTGGTGTGAGGACATGCAACACAACATCTTTAGACAGCTATCTTCTGCATTTTCTTTAAATTATCGGCTTCATCACATTTACTGTAATGAACACTTGTCGATCCATGCAAATCATAAGTGCGGTGGCCATTAGTCATAAATGAATAAATGTGCAACATGTTCAAACCTGTATAGCCGTTACTAAGGCTATGTTCACATTACAAGCCACATTGCTTGAATCAGATTTTTTTTGCTCAGATCAAATTTAAGTATCTTGATGGTTCACATTCACAAATGTAAGTGAGCTGTATCTGTCTGTAATGTGAACCAATCTGTGCCTGAAATTGCACATTTATACGTGTATACACGTCGCCTTCATCATTAGCAACAAAAAGCATCACATTTGTGCAGGGTTTGTAAATATATGGTAAAACTTCAGAGTTGGTGGTTTGCAGGGTTTTTAAACTAAATAAAAGAATAAACTGAATGAGAAAGTAAGATTTGAAGATTTATGTTTTAAAGCTCATTGAAATGTATGTGTCACTTTAGATTTTGGGCTAGTTTCCGTTTGTGTAATGTGACTTCCTGTTACAGAATCTGGAGGAAGTCTGGGGGATTTGGCAACCCTGTATTAGTGAGACTGATGTTAGTAAAACTGGTAAAACAGAGGTGTTAGTAGCTGATGTGTGATGGTGTTTAGCTCAGGAGGACAGTAAACAGGTGCTGGACTGTACATGATCAGGTGAAGATGGTGAATAAATGCCAGTTGGCTGCTTTTACAGCAACGTGAGTAAACGAGAGAAGCCAACGCTGCCTCACACACTACACACATGTGTACAAGCAAAAATACATGAAATCTGATCTGACCTCACATTCAAGTGTCCACAGATCTGATATCTGATCTAGAACCACATATGAATGTGACTCAGATCTGATGTGAAAAGATGGGATTTGACGTCCACACAGCCTGAAAACATCAGATCTGAGTCACTTCAGTCTGGTAATGTGAACGTAGCCTAAATGTTGATATTGAAATGTTGACATTGCGGCCAACAGAAGTCGCAATCTAACTAAAGTGTGGATAATTTTAAACTCATCCTAGTATGTAAACGTAGCAAAAATCTTATGCCATCCTGGTTATGTGTTTTTGATTTTCAAAGTGAAATTTAGTTTAAAGGGAACATTTCACATTTGTGCACCCATCTTTGTATGCTAATTGATTTGTTTCAATTAACTATTCAGTTTTTTTTAAATATAAGAAAACAGTGTTGATGTATGTTGTGGAATTGAAATTATTATTATATATATTTTTTATTTCAGTGTCTGGAGCATTTATGTATTTTTCTTAAAAAAATTTGAGTAATTTTTTTTTTATGCAAGACCATAAGAAAACTTACTAACACACCACCACCACAACAGTGCCACTTAAGTGCTGAGAATGATCCACCTGCTCTGTGGTGGTCCTGTCGGGGGTCCTGACCATTGAAGTAGGGAAAAGGAGGCTAATAAAGTATACAGAGAAACAGGTGTTATTGGACAAGTCTGTTATTGAAGACTACAAATGCACCTGTATGGTCAGTGGAGCATAATGAGTGTAAATACAATGTGGTTGTCATAATATTATATATATATATATATATATATATATATATATATATATATATATATATATATATATATATATATATATATATATATATATATAGTAAAATATATTACAAATAGAATGAAAAATGTGATGCTTTGAAATTAATGTAGAGTAAAATTTTAACTTTAGCAACATCTGGTCATTATCTCCAGGTGGTATGACTACCACTGTAGTGGCCACATATTTAATTTTGTAATTTAATACATTTCAAAAACACAATTATATTGCTTAATAAATGTTCCTTTTTTAGCTCAACCTGTATTTACCCATGAAGTTCTTTTTTTGTAAAAGGATTTTACAGAATTCCCAGAGGCTGATGCAGTTCATCAGCCATTTTAGTTTATTGTGTGTTTTTTTATTATATAACTAATTGACAATGACAATGACATTAAATATGTGTTTTTCCAATTAAAATCACACTGTTTTATATTTCCAAAACAAACAATTTTGGAGAGCTTTGGAAAGGGTTAAACACAACAGCATACATTAATCTGATGCCTAATACTCTGATCTGACTCTTCTCATACAAACTAAAGCTGTTTTTGGGCTGAATTCCTGTTCTTTATTAAAATAAAAGAGTGACTGGAGGAGGAACTTTACCACATTAGACCTGCAGAGGGCAGTGCATATCAGCCATTAGTTTAACTTTTTCAGTCACACTGCGACCTCACTTTAAAAAATATATATTGTCAAAATAGTTCTTGGCTTTGTCGTACAGCTCTTGGTAAATCCTTTCTTCAGAGTCATTATATTTTTGGGAGACTTTTATGCTGAAAAGTGTTTTTAAAGAACAAAAATGACGTCTTCTAGGTCATGTTGAGATCTTTATTTTTTTTAAATAATTTAAACTAATGTCTGTGTTGGCCCCACCCACTAATAATATAATATTAATCTGTTAACCAGATTCTCACTCATGTGGTAATCAGTTATTTTAGTTACTTTTATTTTTAGTAGCATATTTGGATTTAAAAGGAAACAGTGATGATTGAAGCTTTCTTAAGAAAAAAAAAACTCGCCAAAGTTCTTAAGACAGATAATACAAAGTTCATAAGAATATCTTTAAATGCAGTTCTAAAAAATCTTCATAGTTTCTTAAATATTCTCTTAAGAAAATCATTGTTTATTTACATAATCTGTAGCTGACCAAACGACACGAGGTACATTTTGAATAGAATCAAATGTGTAGTCATTTCTGTTATCTTTGTTTAATCCACTCAGAGAAGCAAAATGGAAGAAAAAAGACAAAACCAAACATTCAAAAATGTGTAAACAAGAAGTAGATGTGATGTTGGAAGAAATAACCTACAGGTAAATAGGATGGGCAGATTAGCAGACGTGGTATCTGCCGTTAGCTAGTCTACGAGACATACTAAAGCATTAAAAATAGACTGATTTAAAAGCTTTTCTTATGAAGAAGGATCTAGAAAGAGCAAGAGCCTTTAAAAAGACCAGTGGGGGTGTTTCAAACTTTAATTTAAAGGCTTTAGAGGAGAAAATCCTCCTGGCAGGAGAGACTGCAGAGTTTGGCGACGCTGTGTTAGCGGCTAGGCTAGGTTAATTAGCCAGTCAGCTTATATTTTGACCTACTACACTCATAGCTTACTTTTTTATTGTCATTGAGAGGATCGGCACTGTCTCTGAGAGGCTTTTGTATTATTAGTATTATTCTCCCCTATCCAAAACTCAAAAAACATCAATTAAAACAACGTTTAAAGCAACAGCATTGCCATATACTTCACTTATATGTACAGTTTACATTATTTTAAAGATGATCTTCATGTTAAAGGCTTTTAAGCATTTTACTTGTTTATTTATGCTTATTGTTTATTTATTTAATGTTAAATCAATTTAGATGTTTACCTTGTACCCTTACAGCCTAAGACAAGTGTGGAGATTTTGTAAGGTTAAGAAAATATAAAAGAACATATATATTATTTTTATTAAAATTATTCTTAAGACTTCAGAAAACAAGATTATTCTTAAGACATTTTTGAAGAATGCAAATTTTTAAACATGAAATAAAAAAAACACATTTATGAAAAATGTTCTTTCTTAAGATGCTTTTGTAAATTTGTCCCCTGGTCCCCTGGCCAATTAGCCCTGTGCTATATTTTGAATTAATCAATTCACTATTTGCTATATAACATTGTCTACTGACTAGGGATTGACTCCTAATAAATCTACCAAATTGGTAGAAAAAAAACATTACACCTCCAAAATGTAATTCTGCACATGAAATAACCTGTAGTCACTGTAAATTCACTATTAAAAACATTTTAGATTGAAATGTGGCCCAGTTTTAGTTAAAACAGTATAATGTCTAATTATTTTAGTAGTAAGTGTTTTAATCACTTTCTGAAACTCAAATCAACCCCAAACAAAGAATAAAGAGCCTAGTGGGGTAACACTCTAATACCAGTGCAATTTAGTCCAAGACTAGACTTAATCCCTGTCCAAGAAACTGGCAGGAATATGTTTAAATAAGGCCCAGACATCAGTGTCTTTCACAACTACATAACTTACATAGTTTCTTAGTTACTGAATAAATGGTAGTTACTGAATAACTTCTAGACATATTTATGGAGTAATGTTGACTGACTTTAGTTATGTAAACTACAAATGAGAACCAAACTACTCAGACTTTAAGGGTTCTACATTCTGAGTTCAATGAAAAGTATTGTTACTTCACCAAAATAATGACTGAGCAGAACTTGTTATGAATGTTAAGTACATGTCAGTGTAGAAGTTTGATTGATCAGTGAGTGTACAAGTCTGATTGATCAGTAAGTGTAGAAGTTTGATTGATCAGTGAGTGTAGAAGTCTGATTGATCAGTAAGTGTAGAAGTCTGATTGATAAGTGAGTGTAGAAGTCTGATTGATCAGTAAGTGTAGAAGTTTGATTGATCAGTGAGTGTAGAAGTCTGATTGGTCAGTAAGTCTAGAAGCTTGATTGATCAGTAAGTGTAGAAGTCTGATTGATCAGTGAGTGTAGAAGTCTGATTGATCAGTGAGTGTAGAAGTCTGATTGATCAGTGAGTGTAGAAGTTTGATTGATCAGTGAGTGTAGAAGTTTGATTGATCGGTAAGCGTAGAAGTTTGATTGATCGGTAAGCGTAGAAGTCTGATTGATCGGTAAGTGTAGAAGTTGAGTGTAGAAGTCTGATTGGTCAGTAAGTCTAGAAGCTTGATTGATCAGTAAGTGTAGAAGTCTGATTGATCAGTGAGTGTAGAAGTCTGATTGATCAGTGAGTGTAGAAGTCTGATTGATCAGTGAGTGTAGAAGTTTGATTGATCGGTAAGCGTAGAAGTTTGATTGATCGGTAAGCGTAGAAGTTTGATTGATCGGTAAGCGTAGAAGTCTGATTGATCAGTGAGTGTAGAAGTCTGATTGATCGGTAAGTGTAGAAGTCTGATTGATCAGTGAGTGTAGAAGTCTGATTGATCAGTGAGTGTAGAAGTTTGATTGATCAGTGAGTGTAGAAGTCTGATTGATCAGTGAGTGTAGAAGTCTGATTGATCAGTGAGTGTAGAAGTCTGATTGAT
>BRDA01000263.1:0-12764 GCA_036984385.1 Crenuchus spilurus | reverse complement strand
AGTTTAAAACTACGAGAAATGAAATACCAACATAAGTCATAATAGATTAGTCTAATATTAGTAGGTTTTACATATCTGTTTTTAACATTTTACACATGTGTTGATCCTAATGTATCCAGTTGATAGTCTAGTCAATACACATGACAAATAGTACAGGACAACAAATAGAGCAAGGAGAGTAAAAGAAGAAACTTCCCCAGGACCCCCATGTATATTTAATCCAATGTGAATGGGGTTATATAACAATCAACCACAACTTAAGAGGAAGTAAATAACATCTCATAGATGATGTTTTGGATGCTGAGCCACTTTGACAAATCACGGCCAAGCAACTATGTCATCCCCGAAGCAGCAATCCATACAGCAAACAAGTGATGGCCCAGTTCTGGCCCACATACTGTCATGGATTGACCACGTGATAGCAGGGTGCCAGAACACAGCCTCAGTTTAATCCAAATTAAACTCGGGGATGGTACAGTTGGTTGGCTACAGTTGGTCCAGTTTTGGCATGTAACAGAAATGGAGATGTGGCGAGTTGTATTTGGACCACATGTGGCCTAGAGTTCAAATTAAACAAGACTGCTACAGTCCAAAAGTGGCCCAACTCGCCATTGCCAAATTTGGTTTAGAACTGGTTAATATTTGGGACATCTTGCAGGCTCTTTGGTGGTGAGTACGTTCCAACAGTGGCCTCTAAAAACCCAAGAACTCAATCTGAATGTGCTAAAACAACAATTGATCTGCGGCAGCTCCACCACTTACAGAACTTAAAGGATCTGTTGCCAACATCTTGAAGCCAGAACACCGTCACTGGTCTTGTGTTGGCGAGGGTAAGAACCCGTTTCGGTGGCATGTAGAGGACCTACAGCATATTAGCCATATTTGCAAAGTTTTTAATGTTATGGTTGACTGGTATACAGCTCTATTTTTAAGTCCTAAAAGTCAAAATTACTGTTCTAAGACCATAAAATGAGAACTCGATACAATACCCAGAGTAAAGCCTCCTGATCTGGAGGAAACTTTACATCTGCTATGGCTTTAAATGTGATACGACACTTGCCAAACTCCATGCAAGTCTATGGACAACATCCACATGTAATAGCAATTATTTCCTATTCAACTTCCTCAGAAATCAAAAGAAGGAAGGAGACGTCTTCCACTTTCAGACCCCTCCATGCTCCTGTAGATGGTCTCACATTTTAGAGTTGCCCAACCTCTTCATCGTGGACATGATGCTAAAAAGGGTGCTGACCAAGGTGAAGTAATTGAAGCAGGTCTTGTAGACGACGTTGATGGGCAGGCAGCCTGTGGGGTCAGCAAACTTCATGGCGATCATGGGCATGTACAGGCGGTTGGTTTGGTGACGAAATGGGGGGTTCTTCTTCACAATCATCTGGTGGGTTTGCTGCAAGAGAGAAAAAGTTTTGTTTTTATGGGGGTCCAAGGTAGAGATAAATGCCAAAAGAAGATTTAAATGACTAACCAGAGCTATGTAAGTCCACTGGTAACTGACATTGCACAGTCATCTTTTCGAAATATAGGTTAAAGTAGGGATATTATTTGGCAACCAAATTTTTACGGCCAAAAATGGCAAAAAACCTCAGTGTTTCAGTGTTTGATCAAATAAGTTAAAATAACGCAATATGCCAGGAGAAGCCATGCGTAACTGCAATTTCCTCACGGGGGGTGTTTTTGGGAGGACGTGAAGCGAAGTCACAAACTTTCTCAACTGTAAAAAAATTGCAGTCTCGAGTGGCTTATTGCTTTTATGAAACAGTGGTCAACATAAAATATGATAAAACACACCAATGTTCAATTCATAAGTCAATTTATTATTTTAATAATTCACAACAAGCTATTCTTCCCCAGGTCGATACAGTCCGCAAACAGTTAACACTGTTGCCAGGCAACATGAGGGCGAATATCAATCTACGGCATCTGTTAACCCAGCCAGTCAATCAAACCTGACCTTAAAACTTACCATTTTCAATGTGCTGCAAACGAGTTAGTTAAGTAAGGTCATTAAACTCGTAGCGCATGATGGTCGATGAGGTTAATAAGGATTTTACCACGGCTACGAACGTGGCTCAGCCAATCAGATTTTAGCCAGCAGACTTAGTAGTGAAGGGGAGAGAGCGCCATCTACCCACCCAGAGGGAGTATAGCCAATTTTGCTGTTTCAAGCTGTCGATGGCGATCAGCATAACCGAGATTCGAATTTGCAATCTCGTGGTCAGCGCCGTAGTCCACGGAGCCACTCTGGGCCCTAAATAACATTTTAACATTAAAATGTTTTGCTTTTTAAAGGAGTGTTTCCTTACTGTTTCTCCAAAATAAGGACGTGGACCGGATTCTCTGTCTACGCAAACTCGGATCTTTCCCAATGTGTTAAAGAAAGACAAAAGAACAAGCTGGAGTTGTTAGCCAGCTAAGATGAGAAGAATCAGTCTATGTATTTAGCTGAATCAGAGTGACCCCATCCCACTCCAATTCTTACACAGCTGCTCTGACGTACCTGTGGCTCACCTCAGATCTGAGTAGCTGACACATGCATCCATTCACTCATTGTTCGCACTGTTTGCAGTTGACAAAGCCTTAGGATTGCTGTATCTTAGCTTGTGCTGACTGAGGTCAGCCATACGCTGTCAAATCAGCAACAGGTGATCAATGAGGGTCATATCAGTGAACATGGACAACGTCCAAAAAATTCAAGCTGAAGTTGGTCCGAGAGTCTCTTTACGTGCATAAGCTTCAAATCTCCTCAGACTATGAGCTGTACCTTTCCATGACAATCACAACATAATCACACATGACAGTCATCCGTTAATCATATTAGCACGAGATATTATAAACAGGCCTAATCTAATTAGCTAATGCTCACTTCTCTTACTGGGGCATCTCGAGCAGATGGATAGTCCGTTACTAGACATTCAGAGCCAGTGACCGACGATGAACACAGATTTTCTCTCAGACTACATACAAATGATAAACCAAACAATCACAAACAATACAATCAGCGTAATGAGAAGTAACTGAGCAGGCCTGTATTTACATAGAAATTATTTGTTATATTGAACTGACAAAACTGACACCGAGTCACAACTCGGGCAAAAGATATAATAAAGAAAACATAAAGTAACTGCTGTAATCACAGCGTGGACTGCAAAACGAGAAGAGCTAACAGATGTGGCCCAGATCTGGTGCATATGCTGCAAAAAGAGTAGAGCTAACAGTTCTAGCCCATATCTGGCCCATATACTGTCAATTGAGAAGAACTCACAGGTCTGGCCCATTTGTTATAAAACAAAAAGAGCTAATGGGTGTGACCCAGATCTGGCCCATATACTGATAAAAAGGAATGATGTACCATATGTGGCCAGGAATTGGCCCACATACTGTCAACTGAGAAGAACTCACAGGTCTGGCCCATATGCTATAAAACAAAAAGAGCTAATGGGTGTGACCCAGATCTGGCCCATATACTGATAAAAAGGAATGATGTACCATATGTGGCCAGGAATTGGCCCACATACTGTCAACTGAGAAGAACTCACAGGTCTGGCCCATATGTTGTAAAACAAACTTAGCTAAAGGATGTGACCCAGTTCTGGCCCATATACTGATAAAAAGGAATGATGTACCATATGTGGCCAGGAATTGGCCCACATACTGTCAACTGAGAACTCCTCACCGATCTGGCCCATATGTTGTAAAACAAACTTAGCTAAAGTATGTGACCCAGTTCTGGCCCATATACTGATAAAAAAGAATGATGTACCATATGTGGCCAGGAACTGGCCCACATACTGTCAACTGAGAACTCCTCACCGATCTGGCCCATATGTTGTAAAACAAACTTAGCTAAAGGATGTGACCAAGTTCTGGCCCATATACTGATAAATAGAAAGGATCTAACATATATGGCCATGATCTGGCCCATATACTGTCAACTGAGAACTCCTCACCGATCTGGTCCATATGCTATAAAACAAAAAGAGCTAATGAATGTGAACCATTTCTGGCCCATATACTGATAAAAAAGGAAGGATCTAACATGTGGCCAGGATTTGGCCCATATGCTATAAACAGAGAAGAATTAAAAGACATGCCCATATCTGGCTCATATACTGTAAAGCGAGAATTTACAGATCTGGACCATACACTCCTAACAAAAAGATCTAACAGATGTGGCCCAGATCTGGCCCACATACCACAACTAACAGATTTGGCAGAGTTGGCCCACATACTATGAGAAGAACCAACATCTTTGGCCCATATCTGGCTCCAGTATGGCATACAGTTACCCACACAGAGTACATACCTAGGTTCCAGGCCCAGGCGTGGCCCTGAGGAAGCCCTATTAAGTATTTACCTCTGCCACCTCATCTGGAGTCTGTGACATTGTGGTGAAAATGCCTCGAGAGTAGCACAGGTACATTTCACGGAAGGCTCTGGCTGTTTCCTCGTCCGTTCCGGACAGGTCCATGTTGTAAGCATCCTCGTACAACTTCTTTTCAAACTCAGTCAAAACCGGACCCGGCTCCATTAAAGTTATCCTGGAAGTGATGAGTCAAGTTCAGAGTAAAATGCACTGATAAACAAACCAAATTAGGAGACCTACAAAAAGAAATGTGCTGCTATCGGCTGTCTATGAGGTCATCTAGCATCTAATTCTTTATGTGTCTACTCTTGCTTTATAGGAAGGGAGTTACTAGCATGTGCAACTAGCATTACTGTAACTCACTTAATGTTAAACTTCATAGCTTGCACCCCAAGGCTCTCACAAAAGCCCTCTACTGCAAATTTTGAGGCAGCATAGACATCGTTGAAGACCACGCCTAAAAGTAAACAAAGATCAGTTCATGAAGTGCTGGAGTTTCATCCACCAACCACATGTAGTATTATGTGCAATAAACTTACCAACTTATAACAGTGAGGACAACACAGTACAAAGTAATGCATTATAGTTATATTTGTGTAAAATCAGCTTTGGGTTGACAGTCTGAACAAAGCCTGTGTTCACAGTATGTGGTCACGTACTCATACTCTTATAGAAGTGCACTGCAGTCATATGCCTGCATCAATTTAGCCACAACAGATGAGTAATGTTTAGATAAGCGGTAATCTATTTCAGGAAGCAATTAATCAAGTAATCTGATTACAGTTTTAGTTTTCAAATGGTGAGTCTTCCTGCGAGTCATGATGGTATGTTTTTAATAGAGACATTGTACACTTTAATTATATGTGTTGTTACTGTCCAAGTACCTAATTCAGTTAATTAATTAATTAATTAAATAATCTGATAATCACCTGAATGCAGCACAAGTCAACAAAGCTTAAATCTCTAAACCACCAAACAATTCCTTCATGTTAAGGTAGGTAACCTGTCACCGTACAGCACTGTGCGCTGTTCTACAGTGGAACCTCGGTTTTGGTCATTAACCTGTTCCAAAGTATCTGATGATAACCAAAACTAATGATAACTGAAGCTCCCATAAGAAATAATGTAAATACAAATAATCTGTTCCAGACACTCCAAAATATGAACAAAAACACATTTTATACAGAATAACTATAGTTTTACATACAGAACACAATGAGAAATAAATATAAAAGACTAATGAAATGGATAAATAAACATTTAACATCACTCTGACAGGTTTACGCTCTGTTTTAGAGAGTGCTGGTGTGGTCCAGCCGCAGCCTTTGTTTTGTACACCTGTTTTTGGCTGCTGTTTGTTTTCGCACCAGTTTTTAAGCGGTAGTGCTTCACACCATCGCTTTAGAGTGACATGTTTTAGTTTCTTTTGAGCATTATCAATGAAAAACAATAAGGAACAAAGCCAAAGAAACAACGAGAAACAAGAAAGCCAGAATTAACGATGGGTGGATGCTTAGTTTTCGCAAAATTAACGGTGAGTCAAGTGGGCACACAAATGAAAATCGAACAGATAAACAATAACTAGGACAAAACTTCTCAGAAAAAGTGGCCGATCACCAGGACAAATGATAACCGAGGGTCCGCTGTACTATAAAATCTATGAAAATAAAGAAAGACTAGTGCTGCTTTATATCTATAACTTGATTATACAGGTGTTAGTCAGTGGGGTTACTTATACCACACAAGTCCTTGACTCCCGTAGGCTTCATGGTTCACTGATTTAAGTGAAATTCACATCACCTCCAGAAGACTCAACAGTGAGGTGTGGCACCCCAAACCCACCAACTCTAAGCCTCTAAGCCAGGGGTGTCAAACTCCAGTCCTGGAGGGCCGGATTCCTGCAGAGTTTGGTGATCTTCCTGATCAAACACACCTGATTCAGCTCAGCAGGTAATGAGCAGGTTTAATTGTAGCGTCAGAGCAGAGAAATCACCAAACTCTGCAGGAATCCGGCCTCCAGGACCGGAGTTTGACACCCCTGCTCTAAGCTAACTCTGTCATTTCTATCACGGTGGTCACTGGTCATGCTGTCAAAAAAAACACTTGATTTGGGTGAACAGCTATGTTTGGAGATATGGAAAGATGTGAAGCTAGACTTTCTGCCGAATTTTCGTTTTTGATAATGCAGTTGGCCTGCCTGCCTAAGTGTTTGTGTTCACTCAGTACCCTGAAGGCCCATGATGCTGCTCATCACCACGATGTGGCCACTCTGACGCCTCTTCATGTCCGGCAGCACCTCCTTCACCACACGGACCAGTCCGAAGAAATTTGTGTTGAAGACGTCCTGTATTTCCTGAATGGTCTGGCACTCCACCGGCCCAATCATTCCTACACCAGCGTTACTCACTGCACAAGGAACAGAGGTTAACTTCCCAAAAGCCTCATAAACAAACAGTGTCATCAGAAGCGCTCTAAGAGCCGCAAAACCTTTATGCCAAAGTCGAACGAATGAACTATTTTCTTGGGTTGAGTGAGCTGTGCCTCAAAAAAACATGATGCTACAATGTAGATAATAGACAATGATGTGCAAGTGTGTGTGCATGTTTGTTCTTGTATTTCTTCCTTGTGGGGACTGAAAGTCCTCATAATGATAGGAATGCACGTCAGATCTGTAAAAGTGGGGACATTTTGCTGGTCCTCACAAGAACTGTGAGTTTTCATTAAAAACTTTTTTTAAATAAAAGAGCAGAAGCCCTGACTTTGGTTGATAAGTTTAGGTTTATTTTTAACCAGTATGACACAAGTGTATGGAATGTCCTCACTAGTAAAGTACTACCACAGTGTGTTTGTGTGTATTTACCAGGTTTTTGCAGTGTTGTGGGGACCAAAACCTGAATAAACACACAGGTTGTGGGGACATTTCTACAAAGCTGGTCCGTGTAATTTAAATCTTGAAATTTGAAGGAAAAGACATGTTTTGAGGTGAAGGTCGGGGTATTAAGGCTTGAGTAAGTCTATATAATGTCCCCACAAATCACAAAAACAAACGTGTGGGTGTACTGATTGATGAGAAGTACTGCTAATTGGAGAAAGGCACTATATGAATTAAACTGTGAGACAGATACTCGGTCTGTGAAATGATTAGAAATTTGCCGTAAGTTTGGTAGAACCCATGTCATGAATAATCAATCTGAAGAGCTTTTTTACTAATCAGCTATCAAAACAGCAACATCACAGTATCCGCTCTAGACTGTAAACTTTCCTGAGCTTGAGCTTCTAAGAGGATTTACATCTATTGTTACTGGACTGAGCCTCACAGGCCTTCAGTGCACACCATTAACTCCCAGCATGTTTAGATTAGGTTTACTTTAGGCTGGCTCAGCATGGTGCAAGTGTCATGCAACTACTCGCAAGCTGCAAGTTGCATGTAGCTTGCTTGTTAAGGATGGCTTCCCTCATAGCAAACGAGTGATGGTTCAGTTCTGGCCCAGATCAGGCCATATAAGTGTGTTAACTGGGTTCTATTTGGGCCAGAATTGTCTGCCGTCTGGGTTACATTACACAACTCAACTGCAACTTACTTCAATGTATGTTTCAATGCCACAAAATCACTTATTTTCTATTGTTATTTTCTACCCAAGTGTTGCATTCAGATTTAAGAAAAAGATGTTCTCTTCACCCAGAATGTCCACCCGTCGTTCCGGCAGACTGTTTATGCATTCCCGGATGGAGTCCTCAGAGCAGACGTCCAGCTTTCGGATCTCCAGCGTTTTGCCCAGCGCATCTCCAGCTGCCCTCTCCAACGCCTCGCTTTTCTTCAAGTCCCGCATGGTAGCCACCACTGACTCAAACAGAGAAGAGCCCAGAAAATATCTTCAGCGGCCTCTTTATTCATCATTACTACTCATTATTTGCCATCAAATGCCATGAATCTTAATGTAGATGTTATGTAAACACTCACTGGCCACTTTATTAGGTACACTTAGCTTGTATCATATTGGTGCACTTTGTGGCTCAGACTGCAGTCACTTTGTTAGCATCCTTTTCACCCTGTTCTTCAACAATCAGGAGCCCCACGGAGACAGCAGCTCAGCACAGTTTGTGTTGGTCCTCTAGTCCTTCGTTTGGCTGGTTGGTGCACTAGTTTCTCTCCAGCAGTGACACTGATGTGTTTAAAAACATCAGCAGCACTGCTGGGTCAACGCTCAACACACACTAACACACCACCACCACGTCAGTGTCATTGCAGTGCCGAGAATGATCCACCACTCAAATAATAGCTGCTTTGTGGAGGTCCTGATGATTGAAGAACACAGTGAAAGGAGGCTAACAAAATGAATTGTAAATATTATGATACTCGTACATAAGATATTAAATACATAAAATCAATGATATTATGTGGTCCCTCCCTCTCTTAACTCATGTTTTATGTAACATGTTCTTGCAGTAGCTAGTGAATAACTTTTATTGGCAGGATAAAAAGCCTTTAGTACATAACGGGAAAGAGAGAGTTTGTTTCTGTAAAGATCTGCAACTTTACAACCTTCAAACCTCCCCAGTTCATCCTTGGCGAGTCGCACAGCCAGCGCTAACCCGATCCCAGAGGAGCATCCCGTCACCAAAACTCTCTGAGGTCCCATAATGTTGAATTCAGTACGGAATAATTTCCAATCTAGGAGCACATTGAGACATAAGAACGCAATGTTACATCACTGTAAAAAAAAATACACAATATACTACACAAATACTAATAGACGAGGATGTAGGAGTAGAGGCCGGCGCCCGTCCAGCCATCTCCATCAGTCGTCTGGTGCTGCAGTGAGACATTAATGTCCTCAGTTGTCCTCGTGGACACAGCACACTCCGGTTATTTCACTCTGAGAATTGTGCAGAGATCCGTGCATAATGTATCAGTGCACAGGACAGGAGGAAGGGTTAAACATACTGGATAAACTGGATCTAGAAGACGCAATGGACAATGACAGCTGCCAACAAAGCAGACCACATCACCTGCTGATCAGGAGAAAAGAACCACATGATGGACGTGTTGTAACATCAGACTTTTTCACACAGACCGAGGTATATTTAGCCCAAATTTCATCATCAGATGTTTTATTATTATTTATTATTAATAGTTAATTTATTATTAACTTTATTATTAAAGTTATTCACAATTATTTGGCTAAGGAAGCAAACAGGACACCCAGTGTATTATGTATGATACATATGAAATGATACAGTCATACATATGTTCCGATATAAACACTCCAGCATGGATCAGATTAACTCCAAATCTGGTTTACTCATCACACTCATCTCGGATTGTATGAAGTGGCTCTGACGATGCAACCTTGGCAGCAGACTCTTACTGACTTCATCGTCCATCGGTATGACGTACACTTGTCTCCTAATGCAACTGAAGCTAAATTGAACTTGAAATGAATCATCTAAAGCATCCACAGCTCTCAAGTTGCACAAACCTCACAGCATGCAACTACAGAGTTTCAACAGAAACTACTGCATTGGTGTACAGTTGTGCCCAGTCCTGGTCCTGGAGATCTGCCATCCTGGAGAGTTCAGATCCAGCACATCTGATTCTGGTCTTCATTACCTGGATCAGGAATGGTAGGTTCAGGTAGGAGCTAAACTCCAAATTTCCAGGACCAGGATTGGTACATCCAGCATCTATGACTAGTGAGGTCTGGTTTTCATCCATGTTTGGGACCCTTAATGCTCTTGGTTTGGTGCTACAATGAGAAGTTGAGGTGCTGTCACCAACTGATTACAACAAAAAAAAAGTACCACTCATCAAAGTTCCCCTCTGGCATCACTGACCCATGGGGCACCACTGTTATTCCAACTTTTTGCTGATGTGATTGCACACCAAAGAATGTGACCATCCGTGTAGTGAAACACTAGGCTTTGAGAACCAGAAGTGGTGGGCAGCCTTATCCACAGTGCCCAGGGGTTAGGTGCCTTGCTCAAGGGCACTTCAGTCACGACCTGCACAGGGATCAGACCGGCGACCTTCCGGTCAGAAGACCAGATCCCTAACCACCAGGCCATGGCTACCCCCAGCTCTAGCTCTAACATGGGGGATACTACCACCCCCATGCTTCACCTGGTGGCCTATTATCATGCCTTATGGGACATCACTCACATCACATCCTTTGTCCACGATGATTGTTTACACTCTGCTATTACTGCTCACATAATTAGACATGCAGCAAACACTTATGTGGCATCTGGTGAGCAGTGGAACGATGTTCTCTGGAATAATGGCGCTCCAGTACTTTTCGGATGAGTTGGGGACGAGGTGGGGTGGTGGTCATCCAGAAATCCAGTAGAAAGCCTTGCCTGGACAATGAATGAGCAGGTGTCCCAACACTTTTTGCTCAGAGAGAAGTTACTAAAGAAGCTGATGCTGTTAGTTAAACATGGTGTTTATGTAAATGAGCAATGATTGTTATTCCTGATTAGTAAATATAACTACTCACTGCTACACTGACACAGACCAGACCAGATCAATCACACACAGAGGAGACTGAACTTAAACACACTGACCAGTGAATGAAGCTGCAGTTTCCGCTGAGAGCCGTCGGTGCTGGTACCTCTCACACTGCATTGTGCTCACCGCTGTGCTCTGACCGCCCTCCGCCAACACCTGACCATCTAAACACTCCTCTGACACCTGGACGGCGCAGGAGTGCGCGCTGCGGGGTTGCCAGGTCCTGTAAAAGTCTCCAGCTCAAAGTCTGTCTAAAAAGCTGAATCTAGCCCAGAATATAAGGTGTAAACAGACTGTACATTTATACACTCGTTTATATCATATATCAAAATTTTATAAAATAATATTGCAATTTTAGAATAATATAATGACAGGTACTAATAATAGCATTGTAAACAAAACGCATATATTAGCATTATATTTACATTGTTATGATAATAATAATAATAATAATAATAATAATAATAATAATAATAATAATAGAAATAACGCTATACATTTGGTGAATAAATGTATACATACGCACGTACATATATAAATCTTCACCTATATAATATTATTATAGTACTATTTTTCATTTGAATTATTGTTGTTAGCCGTGACTGCATTTTCAAACAAGCAAGAAAACCGCTTAGCGTTCAAACCACCAACCTGGCAACTCGCGCCGTGTCTCAGAGCACTCTGGGAATTGTAATTGTTGATGCGAAGGCACTGCACAGCGGATTGCGTGGCCAAACGTAAAAATTTGCAGCAAGGAACACACGAAACAAAATGCAATGTAGCACCTGCGTCTTGAATTATCGCTTTACTTTTCTACTGTCTATCGAATCAGCCTTGAAAAGCAAAATCTTTTGGTGTTTTATTCTTAGTCTCTGCTGCCACCTGGTGGTGGTTTACAGGAACAGCGCTCGATATGAAAACTGAAAGTGAAGTACTGCTGAGTGTACACCAGGAAAACCGAGCAGTACACCAGTCCGGACGCATTTCTGTTGTTGCTGCTGTTGTGGAAGCAGAAGAAATGAGTCGTTTTCGAGAGGAAGTGGAGGTAGGTTGGCCTACAGACAGTTTTAGAAAAGGTAGAACATGTTTTCAGTCAGCCAGGCTCATAATAATTCACTGTCAAACTCAGCCATGACAGTAAACGATTCAGTTGTGTCCCAATATTGTGACAACAGCACTGCAGCAGATAAGTGCACTTTACTCTGGTCTGGTGTTTACTACATAGAACTGTCCAATATGTGGGCCTGTTAGTTCCTGTTTACTCAAAGGTTAGAGCACTTCTGTCATATATTGTTTACACACGTTTATTAGTGAAACACCTGGTCAGCATATCCTATAGAATTCTTATTAAAATTCTACATTAATCTTAAACGAATTTTCTATTATATTTTGGAACCAATCTTTGAAATCCTACGATAATCTAAATGAAAATCCCATAGGAATCCTGTTTAAAATCCTGCAAGAATCATTTTTAAAATCCTATGGAAGTCCTGTTGGAAATTCTATTGGAATCCTATTGAAAATCCTAAAAGAATGATATTGAAAATTCTCCTGCAGTCCTATTGAAAATTCTTTAGGACTCCTATTGAAAAATATATTGGAATTCTATTGAAAATCCTAAAGGAATGCTATTCAAACTCCTATTGGAATTTTACTGAAATTCTATTGGAATGCTTTTGAAAATCCTAATATAAATCCTATTGAAAATCCTATTGGAATTCTACTGAAAATTTTGTCGGAATCCTGTTGAAAATGCTATTGGCATTCTACTGAAAATTCTATTGAAATCCTGTCGAAAATCCTAAAGGAATCCTATTGAATATCCTATTGGTATTCTACCAAAAAATTTAGTGCAAATCCTGTTGGAATTCTATT